>MJUU01058156.1:101375-149364 GCA_002080025.1 Modiolus philippinarum
CCCCCCATAAAAATCAAATGGTCGCTCCCTCACTGGCCTTCATCTAAAGAATATGAATTGATTGTTCCTCATTGAAACCTTTCTGCCAAAAAAAAAATAACATTGATATATTCTGATAAACTTTCTACAAATTCATATGAAAATCATTATGCATGTAAATCATATTGAGTTTCTTAGTTAGTGTAAATTAAAAATCGTGTTCCCAAAATATTTTTTTTTTCTCTTCTTAATAGATTTGCGCTACGAACTGTTTGTCAACAAACAGACTTGGTGAAGGATACTATATCTAAATAAAGATTTAAAGCAATAGTAAATTTACATTTTTCTTCTATTAGTTTTTTTCTCGATTTTTATCTAAATAATTTGCTCTGAACTTAACTTTCTACACAGAAACGACGATCTGTGTATTTAAAGAATACAAGAACGAACTTTATTTGCCATATATACAAAATTAGTATGTGCAATATAAGACAATGAAATATAAACAAAGAGCAAATGATTATTATGGTTTCCCTGCCCTCAGTTCTAATGACTTTTTCAAAAAGGAACCTAAATTAAAAAGAAAGTGCATTGATCTTGACAAGTAAAAAATAAAATGTTTATTTAACACAAATGTGTTTGAGACCTACATGTATGAACAGCTGATAAAACTAATATTTATGTATGACAAGACAGTAAAAATTTAAGGCTAGACAGGAAAAAAAGTACATATACAAAAAAAAAAAACGCCCCAAAGATATACTTCATAAGAAATGCGTTTCATTTTCTGTAATTGTTTTGTATGACAATATTCCTTCGGGCAAACATTTGTGCTTGTCTTAATATTATGTAATAACTTGTTTAGGTTATGTAATAATCAGCAGTTTATAACAATTCTGCATTTAAATAGATATTTACCTCCATACCGATACCTTAATTTTCAAAAAATCTCAAAATGATTGATCGATTGATTAGTTAGAGCTTTAAGTACACTGAGCAATATTTCAGCTATATCAGGAGGAGAACATTTTCATCAATTAAAAAAATAGAGGTAAGAGAAGAACGAAACAAAGGTGGAAATGACGAGTTTTGATTGCCACTGGAAAGGGGGAGAAATGAGAGGGGCAGGAAATTTGAATTGAATAGAACTATAAATTTAGACTTCTATACGAGTCAAAATCACTCTGCTCTCTGTAGACAATATATGGAAGGGATCTTTATACGGCATGGAACGTGGCGTTTCTCCACACAGTTTGGCTGCAATGGTTCACGGTAAAGCTTTCCGTATTATGACAACACTACCCATTATAGACGGGGCATACCCCTATCCACCAACTTGGGACGCGGCCGGCAGCTCTGTAGCCGGAGACCTTGAAAACCGATTGAGGTGCCGGGAAATCTCAAAATGAATGTTCATTTATATCTCCCTTTTGCATAGCCCTGTCCTTAGCTGATTTTGGGTTTCCGACTTAGATTCTATTGGTAATTGTTTTCTATCAGATTTTACACATATTTCGGTATATGGATTTCCAAATGTTTTGATTTGATCTGCACTGAAGAGACATAAGTTGTCAAAATGCGAATATGCAGACCTTAAATTAACAGTAATTTTGGTATTTTGTTATTCAAAAAGAAATGTCTGATATTTAAGATGCATAATAACATTTTGTGTTTGTCATATTCTTCATGTGAGATTTGCAGAAAAGATAAATTTTGCTAATACTGGTAACATTTAATATATATTTATAAATACTCAAAAAAAATACAACACTGTGTGTCTTGTTGATTTGATCTGCACTGAAGAGACATGAGTTGTCGAAATGCGCATATGCAGAACTTAAATTAACAGTAATTTTGGTATTTTGGTATTTAAAGAGAAATGTCTGATATTTGAGATGCATAATAACATTTTGTGTTTGACATATTCTTCGTGTGAGATTTGCAGGAAAGAAAAATTTTGCTAATACTGGTAACATCTAATATATTTATAAATAACTCAAAAAAATACAAGACTGTGTGTCTTGTTGATTTGATCTGCACTGAAGAGACATGAGTTGTCGAAATGCGCATATGCAGAACTTAAATTAACAGTAATTTTGGTATTTTGGTATTTGAAGAGAAATGATGCATAATAACATTTTGTGTTTGTCATATTCTTCGTGTGAGATTTGCAGGAAAGAAAAAATTTGCTAACACTGGTAACATTGAAAATATATTTATAAATAACTAAAATAATTACAAGACTGTATGTCTTGATGGGTGCTTGCTCAGGTCTGAAACTATCAAAATTTCGTCTTGGATTTAATTCAGATAATCAATTAGAGGATATAAAGTCATGCACATGAGACGACAAAGTCTTTACAAATTCACGTGAAACCAAGCAATGGAACGATTTGTATTTATTATAATACTCAAGGAGAAACGGATAGAGAAAAAAGGAGGTTTGGGTAGCAATAAACTGGTTTAACCATACCGCTAGCATTTGATTGTTATTTTAGGTTATTATAGATATTTTCTTTCATCTTTCCGGTTTAAATCCTGCATTTTTTTTTTTGCTAAGATTTTTTCTAAATATAAATTTCTTCGAAAGATTTTCACACATGTGGCCTGTGACACGAACGGTTTTAGATTAAAGGATTTATTTTTGTTGTAGATTTGTTGCATGTAGTGTGTAGATGCACCATAAGCTTTCGAATTTTTTATTTCAATCTTGGTGAAAACAAGAGGCCCAAAGATGTCGATTTAGAAAAAGTTCCAAAGATGTTCATTTTGACGTAAGTGGCATGTGACACAAAATCCTTCAACAAATTTGTATTCAGTAATTAATTTGATTTGCAGAATTGTTGAATATAGAACGTAGACGCCGAAATAAGCTTTAAAAATTTTGATTCCGGTTCCAACTTGAAAATCTTTAGGACTCATTTTTCTTAACTTAAGCTAGTCATCTCAGACTATTGCAAGTATTTTGAAGGAAAACAATTCTGAATACTTATTCCGAATACCTAGTTTTTCAATAAGTTGAATATCCTGAAAGTTTTAAAGACTACTTTTTGTAATTCTACCTAGCAACCATAATCTTAGAATTTGTTTCGACTAGGACATACATATTTGCTTCGGTATTCGTTTGCAGATGTATTTCACCAGTAGATTTCAAAGTTATTGCCTCAAAGACAGCTTAGTTTTAATCCTACCTAGCAACAACACTTTGAGAATTTGTTTCTATTAGGACAAACATTTTCACCACTTAGATTGTAAAAATTTTCGATTCCAATTATGATAAATTTCCTGAAACTTTCAAAGACAGGGTATTTTTTAAATTCTACTTTGAAACCATATTTTTGAGTACATGTTATTGAAAGCAGTCATTTTCAGAAATTGGATTTCAAACAATTATGATACCAGTTTTGTAAATTTCCTGAAATTCTCAAAAATAGGGTATTTCCGAGAATTCTAACAACCAACCATATAGTTTAAATGCGTTTTTTAAAAGTGAAATAAATCATTTCCAATAATTGGATTGCAAAAATCATAGACTTAGAGGTAAGGCTTAAACTTGCAAAGTGATGGATAGTTGTCGTTTATCACAGCCCTATCAAGTTTTTCGCTTTTGTTTTTGCTCTTTCAAATAGTTTTTTTTTAATTTTTATCTGCAAGTTTGGTATGTTTGCTGTGTCAAGGGCCGACAGTTATAAGACATGTAAGATTGGTCAGCATCAATTTCGTAATATTTTAGCATCTGTTAGCACTCAATTTAAATTACGAATAATACGTTAACGTTATAATAAAGTATAGCTTGCATGAGTTATTTCTTTACTTTGGAATCGTTTTGTTAAATAATGGCAACATACATAGGTAAAATTTCATTCATTTTTTTCATCGTGGGAGTTCATCGTGGTCTTCTTTAATTAATGTATGTGGTTACAGATTTTATTGTTTTGTAATTACTAACACAAACGTCTGTAAAATTACAACATTGAACTAGACTCAACCTTTTGTGGGTAGCAACTAAAAGGGATCGGGATAAATCCTCAAGCAAAAAGCGGTTTTGGATAGAAAAGACTTGAATACAAAATTTTTAAAACAGCATTTCTTTACGGAAATAACCTTTTACTGTTATTAATATGAATAAAAGTTGCAACTGATTTAAATGAGGGGATTAACTGAAAGAAATTCTATTTTGCAATTATTTTCATATTTTTTTATATTCCGGAAATAGATATGCATGTATAGTTAGAAGTATCGTAGAACATGAGGTAAAATTTATTGAGCAGAAATTAGGAAACAATGGAATAGAAAAAAGAAGGGAAACGGGGAATGTGTCAAAGAGACAACGACCCAAAGGGGAGTAATAACAACTCAAAGTACACTTAAGTAAAGTCTTCTTAAGGTTTGGGTACCCATAAACCGGTTTAAATCTACCGCTAGCTGATGCTAGTGCATGTACAAAGTCTGGCTATCCCGAGTTCCTATTGTTGTCTATGTTTTTTTTTGTCATTTATTGTTTTTCTTGTAGAGCTCCCTGGTGGATTGTGACATGTGATTGTAATGTTCGGCCATTGTAAGTGTTTCCTGTTATCTTTTTTTCACTAATTCTTCAGTAATGAACGAAAATGCGTAGAATAAGAGGCCGTTGACCTCGCTAAAATCAAGCTATAGTTAAACCAATACAGGCTTTTTCGAGGAAGAAACTCTTCCGCGTTTGGAGGCTGAAATACCTGCCGGAAAGAGGTACAACACTGCATTGGTCTGATTCACAATGGAATTTCCCTGCAAACAGGTAGTTTTAAAGAAAGAGAATCAATCGAAAAACCTGTATTATGAAGGACGCAGCAATATAGAAAGAGTATTGTGTTATGTATGGTAAAGACCTTAACTATGAACCTAATAGAATGAAATTTTAAGTAATGTTTGTTGTTCAAAAGATTGTAATGAACTTTTACATTGTAACTTACAGTGGATTCAAATTCTTTCATTCAATAGAATGCATTTTACATAGTCTTTAGCCTTCCAAATGCAGTGCTTGTGTGCGATTTTTTTTATTATTTTATTTTCTTGGATCAATAATTTTAAATCTCTTTTTAATTTCTAATTACTTAATTAAAAAAAAAACCTAATTTTAACTAAATGTAGTAAGCATTAGAATAACAAGTATATATAGTTAGCCCTAATACCAGAATTGTATCATTTTGTTTTTTCCCCCATTTTTAGCAGGTAGGACTAATTTTTATAGCAATAGATATTTAGTTTAAGGAAAATAAAACTCATTATTTCATTTTTCTTATTAAAAAGACAATGCATATCTTGCGAAAAAATCGTATTTTTGTGGAGCAGCTCCTTTATTTTGTTAGGACATTCAGTATTGACGAACCTAATGTTTTAGAATATAGCTATTGAAATCTCTTTTTTAAAATACAAATTAAGTGTCACTTTAGCTTTCTTATTTCCGCAGACACTGATCAAAAAATGGGATTATGTCGATGGCTCTGGTTTGTTCTTCTAACGTTTAATACATATACAATGTATAAGGCTTTTTATTTTTTTTATGTGCAACACGCAATTAATAAAGAGCGTCAAGCCCTTCCATATGCAGAGAGGTTGTTTTTAATGATAGGACTTGATACACTGATCAAGAAAATCTGTCTGGTTTTTCAGTTGTTTCGTATTCATGATGTATACTGCAACTTAATTTTGTTTTAGCAGATTGAGAAGGTATGCAGTATAAAAATATTAATTAGATAAAAAAGCAACATTTTTCCTAGGAAAACTTTTTGAATACAACCTACTGTATTGATATCAAAATTTAGATAGCTCTTCGTATCCAAAAATGATCAATGGGATAACATGTAGCAGACGACATTAGGGGTCATTGTAGGTTTTACAAAATTAAGTATGACGATCCTGAACTTATGAAATTCAACATTTACAGAAAATCTATTGTGACATTATGAAATATGACATTTTCAAATTAATTGTGACCTTCCCGAATTTATGAAGTGTGATTTTCCTCTTGACGCCCTTCCATAGGTTGTTCCTATTGTCATATTACAACGACAACATCAATAAGGAGACAAAAATCTTAGATCTTAACATTTTTAATCTTCGTAGTTTCCTCTTTTTACTTAACTTGAGTCTTTCAAAGGAGCTAGTCCCAGGTTAAGGGACAAAAACTCTTAAAAATCACTTTTATGTTTGTTTTAACTTGAACATTTTCATAATGTATTGTAAGCTTCTGAGTAACACAGATGATTTAGGATCTTTTTACTTAAATGCTTAAAAGCGTCAATGAAACTGACCGTTTCAAACACCTTGCTGATTGAAAGAGTTATCTCCCTTAACATGAGTTTACCACCTTGAAGTCTATCTACTATTACTGAAGTCATCACAGAGGAGTTATCCTAGTACCCGGATCTCCATAGATTTTTTTCCTTTAAAAAATGAGCTTGAAGGTTCACTGTGACAATTCGGAGATCGGGCCTTATTCACAAAGCTTCCGTCAAATAAGTTTCCAAACCCGTATTGCAAATTTACATGTAAAAAAAAACTTGTATTGCAGCGGATGGCGTAAATGTGCAAAGAGTTTAAATGTATTATGGAAAACACGAGGGTCATTCACCTTTACTACCAAAAATAAAGATTCATTATTTGTGGGTAATGGGAAAATATAAAATTACCTTTTTTATTTGTTTTCACATTATAATCATTAAAGTAACCAGTTTTTACCGTCAACTAACTTCATATCCTGCACAGAATAATATTACCATTGTCATTTATATTTGATTTAGGGGTCGCAATGACGTATGTTTTTGTTTGATAATTTTTATTGTGTTTAATTTTGTTGTATCCGTATTGCATTACAACATTTCCCTTACTATGTCAGTATTTATGAAATTTCTATTCTGTTTTGTTACCTATTTCGTAAACTACATAAAATATCTCTCCAAATCAAACGGTGACATATAAATTTTTTTCATTTCTATAGATAGCTGAATCGTATATCTCCAAAATATCAAATAATAAAAAAATCTATCTGATATTTATTTTATTTGAAAGCTAACCATGCAGTAAACATGTTGTCACAGTTCCTTATATATTCTTTTTAAATATTGCTGAAAAATACTTAATTTTGGCCTGATTTTCAAAGCCATATAGCAGGAAAAGATGATCGGTGACATATAATTTTTATTTTATTTTTGGAATATATGAGGTAAGACCTACAAAATATCTTAATTAAAAAATCTGTCTGATAATTTTATCAGGCTCGAACTACCCTAATAAAAAAACAAAAACAAAATACATGTACCAAAATGACTGTAGATTTAGTTTCTGCAGGTGGCCATCTGCCCGGTCTGTAAAATATAATTGTATGTTTTCGAATGAATATTTTTCGTTTTTCATTTTTTTTTATTTGATCTGCCCGTATGTTATCATTTATTTAGGTAAATGACAACTTTTCATAAAGGTTTAACCCCATTGAATTGCTTTAGAACTTGCTCTACATTTATCTTAAAGTTACTTAAAATTATAATTTCAGATACTTTTAGCCGAACATCCGGAAAAGATTCCTTTTCTATACAAAAACCGGAAGGGTGTACGCGCAGCCACTGCCTTTTAGTTATGAGCTAGTTGAAATTATAGTATCAATGTTTGGATTCTTATTAGCATAAATAGGATGAACAGGATTTTCAAGCATCATTAATGCAATTGGAATGAATATCAAGGAATTAATTTATTCATTTTTTTTCCTTTTCAGATAAAATTTGACCGTGAGATTTTTGAGTGAAATAATTGGCAATTGGCTAATAAAAAAAAACAAAAACAAAATACATGTACCAAAATGACTGTAGATTTAGTTTCTGTAGGTGGCCATCAGCCCGGTCTGTAAAATATAATTGTATGTTTTCGTATGAATATTTTTCGTTTTTCATTTTTTTATTTGATCTGCTCGTATGTTATCATTTATTTAGGTAAATGACAACTTTTCATAAAGGTTTAACCCCATTGAATTGCTTAAGAACTTGCTCTGCATTTATCTTAAAATTACTTAAAATTATTATTTCGGATACTTTTAGCCGAACATCTGGAAAAGATTCCTTTTCTATACAAAAACCGGAAGGGTGTACGCGCAGCCACTGCCTTTTAGTTATGAGCTAGTTGAAATTATAGTATCAATGTTTGGATTCTTATTCGGATAAATAGGATGAACAGGATTTTCAAGCATCATTAATACAATTGGAATGAATATCAAGGAATTAATTTATTCATTTTTTTTTCTTTTCAGATAAAATTTGACCGTGAGATTTCTGAGTGAATAATTGGCAAAAGATTAAATTGATACATTTCTAGAGTTAGAGTAAAATATAAAAATAATCTGGTTAAAATGACAATTTATGGACCGGCTGGTCACTCCACAAAAGCTTCGTTCATATACTAAATTTTGGAGACCACAAGGTCCATAAATTTACATAAGTCTCTGTGTATTGAAATATTCAGAATTATATACGGTTATTGCATGACTGATTGATTACTTAGAGTTTTACGTAGAGTGAGCAATATTTAAGCTAAATCAGGACGACAACAATCATAAGGAGCAAAAAAAAAAATAAATAAAAAAAACAGGTAAAGGAATAACCGGACAACGATGCTATATGTTATTGGAATATATTCACAGGGGATACGGGTCCATATTCCCTGTTTGTGTTTTATATCCCTTCCGCCGTTAGGCGAAGGGGCTATAGGACACAGACAGTGAATATGAACCAGTATACCCTGTGAAGCCCGAATAACTTTTATATCCTACTAGAAATGCTACAATCTTTT
This sequence comes from Modiolus philippinarum, assembly GCA_002080025.1. NCBI lineage: Eukaryota > Metazoa > Mollusca > Bivalvia > Mytilida > Modiolidae > Modiolus > Modiolus philippinarum. The sequence goes on from MJUU01058156.1 coordinate 110,172, forward strand.
CTATTGAAAGGGTTCAAAAATTGTAATTTTGCTACCACGGGGATCCAGTCTCATATACCCTGTCAAAGTAACCAATGAAATTGCAGGATTTACCTGGATAGTCACTTCAGCAGAATATAGCATTTTGATTGCCACTGGAAAAGACGTAAGGAAAAATGGAAGAAATTAAGCCTTTCGCCTGCTCATTTGTAGAAATAAAGAAAAGTGCCTTATACTGCATGGAGTGTGGCGTTTCTTCACGCAGTTTATGTACATGTACGCGTGGTATATGGCCGCTTTCTGCTTAATGACCTGGCTACCTCACATTAGCATGACAATCCCAGGACACGCCCGGCAAATCAGTTGCAGAGTCAATATATGATATCCCAGCTTATTATCAAGAAACAAAATCCATAAGTAAAAATAGCAAAAGCATAATTGTTATAGATTTAAAATATCGCATTCAATAATACAATTTCCAAATGACTACCGGAGCAACAATGTTGAAATCATAAATCCCAGAATACCTGGCAACATCAGGGTGACGTACAGAGAGAAACCGGAAAAGACTCGTACGAACTAAATAGAACATATTACAAACGCCACAAAAATAAAGCATTTACAGTGTAAAACTAACAATGAAGAGATATCGAGTAAATGCAAATGAGACAAAGTATCTACAAATACATTGTAAACATAAGCCATGGAACAACGCTTTAATTTTTGTTCTTCATCTCGAAGTCACCATTAGGCCTTCAACATTGAGCTTCACTCATAATTTATAGTAAGTTCAAGACGGCACCTACTAGCACCAGTTTGAGCGGAATATTGCTAGATGTCGGGCAACGCTACATCCATGTCCGTTTTGCCATTTAATCCATTGGTGCGGCATCGTCAACAAAGAAAAACGTTACTCACAAAGTGTTCTTACAATCGCTTATTCTTAAAATCTTTATTTTTCAGGAATGGAGATGTGATTTATATAATTATGACCCCGGTTACGTTTATTATCTGCCTTATTAGCTTTGTACTTCATGATTGTTCCTGGAAGAAGAAAAAATACCGAGTGTTTATCAGGATAAGGTAATGCCTTGAACGTATATTCCATACCCTTTCATTATTTTACTTTTTGGTGCATTTTTTTAAACTGTTATACCTTATAATATTTAACTTATATTAATACATTTGAAATAAAAATTGACAGTTTGTCTGTTTTATTTTTCTCAAAGCAATCACGATCTGTTGAAAGTCAACAGTTTTAAGTCGGACGCAACATAACTCTTGACCGCTTATTCTATTTTGATTGGTTCAAAAACATCACGCTATTATGAAATGGCGTCCTGTCGTCTGCACCTCGAACTTGGCGACGTGAGGTGTTTTCAGATGAAATGTAGCATTAATATTGCAATTCCATAAAAGTTGTATAGATGGATATGCCAATAAAACATATTTTAAAGACAGAATCATATTGAACATGAAACGGCATAACAAAACAGTTATAGACTGTGCAAAAGTTTAGTCCTCGTTTCAAACAAAACAGCAGTTGTTTTCGGACCCAATCAATAACTGTATAGTAGCATCTAATTCACAGAACATCAGTATTATTTAGTCTTATAACCTATTTGTTGAAACAAATTATCATAGCAATGAAAGGATATGGAGGAAATGCAAATGAGACAAGGTATCTATAGTATACAAATACATTGCAAAACCAAGCAATGGAACAACGCATTTATTGTTGTTCTTCATCTTAAAGTCGTCATGAGGCCTTCAACAATGCTCTTTATCCACTTGCAATATAATTGTGCTTCTTACTTAAAATTATTGACTTACTTTTTAGCTCACCTGGCCTAAAAGGCCATGTGAGCTTTTGCAATCACTATGCGTCCGTCGTCTGTCGTTCGTCGTCCGCCGTCCGTCCGTCTGTCCGTCTGTCTGTCTATCAACAATTTCAAAAATCTTCTCCTCTGAGACCACCGGGCCAAATGTAATCAAACTTCGCCTGAATCATCACCAGAGTATGGCTTCTCAAAATTGTGTTCGATTAGGCGGTAGGTCAATCAACATGGCCGCCGTTGCTAAAAATAGAACATAGGGGTAAATTAGAGTTTGTGGCCAATAACTCGAAAGCTGTTACAGATATGAAAAATCTGACAGAGGGTTAAAATGATCAGCATGATGAGATCTCCCTACCGTTCAATTTTTAAGAAAATCTGAAACCCATCTCGGAGTTATAGCCCTTTTTCCGTAAAATTTTCAAAAGTTGTGCAAATTTTATTTTTTTATTTCGAAAGGTGTAGCAGTTAGAGGTCAAGTGTAAATTGGAGAAATGTTCAGCATATCAAGATCTACCCACCCAAAAATTTTGAAGAAAATCCAAAAACCCTTGTAGGAGTTATTGCCCTTTTTTTCACAGAATTTTCAAAATTTTCATATTTTTCGCCTTTTATTTCCAAAACTATAGAAGATAAAGGTTCAGTGTAAATTGATAAAATGTTTGCCATGCTGTGGCAACTTCAAAACTGGTGTTGAAAATTGTTCGTTTACCATCGATTTTCAAAAAAGGCGGGACATTTCAACATTGTCCAATTTCAATGAAATTTGGTTTCCAAATAGATATTGATGTTGCCACTTCAATTAAACGACGTTGAAAATTGTTCGTTGACTACCATTTTCAAAATGGCCGCCAAAAAAGACGGGAAATTTCAACATTGTCCGATTTAAATGAAATTTGGTTTCCAAATAGATATTGATGTTGCGACTTCAATTAAACGACGAAGAAAATTGTTCGTTGACCACCATTTTCAAAATGGCCGCCAAAAAAGGCGGGAATTTCAACATTGTCCGATTTCAATGAAATTTGGTTTCCAAAAAGGTATTGATGTCGCAACTTCAAAACTGAAGTTAAAAATTATTCGTTGACCCCCATTTTCAAAATGACTGTCAAAAAGGCGGGAAAATCCAACATTTTCTGATTTCAATGAAATTTGGTTTCCAAGTGGATATTGATGTCACTACTTCAAAACCAGTGTTGAAAATTGTTCGTTGACCACCATTTTCAAAATGGCAGCCAAAATTAGCGGGGATATTCAACATTGTCGGATTTCAATGCAATTTGGTTTCCAAATAGGCATTGATGTCGCAACTTCAAAACTGATCCTGGAAATTGTTCGCTGACCACCATTTTCAAAATGGCTGCCAAAAAGGCGGGAAAATTCAACATTGTCCGATTTCAATGAAATTTGGTTTCCAAATAGATATTGATGTTGTTACTTCTAAACCGATGTTGAAAATTGTTCGTGGACCGCCATTTACAAAATGATGTCTCGATCGACTTCAAAACTGGTGTCGAAAGTGGTCCTTAGCAAGAACGTTTTTTTTTTGTCAAAAAAGCCCTACAAAGAAATATAGTAAAACATTACCAGACTTTAAATACAATTCAAGATGTGTTGTTCCAGCTACCAAAGTTTGAGAGACTGAAGATCAACTGTACAACTTACAATATTAGCTTGATTGTGGCAACCGAAAACCAGGTGAGCGATACAGGCTCCTGGGAGCCTCTGGTTCCTAATCTAAAAAAATCTTTTCAATTTTTAATTTTATTTTCTTCGATGTACACAAAATGAATGAAAATTTCAAAATAATTACTTAATGAAAATCAACTTTTAAATATATTATGCGTTCTTAGTTATATCTTTTATATGATTTATCTTATTTTATTTTTTTTACCTTTTCTCATTATTTTTATTTAATTTATTTTATTATTTTCATTTTATTATTATCTATTTCTACCAATTATGCCATTTTTCTGCATTTAAGAGTCATCATTTGTCGAAATGCCCATAAATCTGTACTATAACCAACACGAACTATAAATGCTTTGACTTCAAATTGAGCACAATAATTAACCTTGTTACATGGTTGCATGTTACGAAAATTTACACCATAGAAATATCATGCTTTCAAGATTATAAATTAACTATTTAATTCATATTTTGTTTCTTTTTTTTATTAATCTTCATTTTATGTTTTGTCAAATGAATGTCTTTCCGAACATCCGTCAATATATAAAGAAAAAGCTCACAGTAACATGAAAAAAGATTGGGGTTTCTTTATTTTATTAGTGAGACGTCTTATTCTATGAAAGATATTTAATTCGCCATTACTTTGAAATGAAGATGTTCCGGTTTCCGTAGTTAACGTTATTACAATTACATTCTATTCCGTTTACATCAACGACACAAAAATAGCTATTACACAATGTACAGTGTTTCGAAGAAATACAAGGAAATCCTGCATCCGGTAATCATCCAAAAATGTGTCCTGCGTGTATGTGTGAAGTCATGTACGTCTTAGAATAGGAATACCTCTAGGTAACTTTTGAATATTATCCCGCACTATTGCCTGTCCTGTTCTTTTTTCTTTCTCTCTCTCTCTTTTTTTTTTGTTTGTTTTTGTTTTTTTAGTTTTTCCTTTTTATCTTTTCTTTTTTCCCCATTTTATTTTTATGCTGTTTATATTAATATAAAATATATCAATTTAGTACTGAAAATAACCCATTGCATTAGTGTCAAAAAGAGCGTATGCTACAGAGGGGTGAGATATAATATTCGTGAAATAATTTAATTCTAGAGCCTCGGTTCCAGAATTCCTGTTATTAATATTTTGTAGATGGCCAATTCGACAGGTTGTGTGTCTTTAGTGCAGAACATTTAAAAATAGAAATACAAACGAAATGTGTACGAAATCTGATTAAGAACAAATAATAAATAAGATCTAAATGGGAAGGAGAAACAAATAAAGAAATACAGATTACATGTTGGGTAACATGGAACCCTTGTTTTTTTATTATTATATTATTATTATTTATTTATTTATTTATTTATTTATTTATTTACTTTTTTTGAAAAGTAGGTGTAAAATTTGTAAAACGACGGCGTACACTTTTCATTCAAAGATCTTCTCCTCTGAAACTACTGCGCCAATGTGAACCAAACTTGGCCACAATAGTCTTTTTGTTGTCCCTTACAAAAAAAGGGTTTTTCAAGTCTACGCGATATCCAAGATGGACGCCAGCGGGAAACATAATTTTAACATTGGACCCTTTGGGAAAAAAAGCCAATTGACACAAAACTTGGCCACAATAGTCCTTTGATTGCCCTTACAAAAGGTCTGTGTGATATCCAAGTGGCCGGCAGCGGTAGACATAGCTTTAGCATTCGACCCTATGAGAAAACACATTCAAGGATCTTCTTTTCTGAAACTACTGAGCCAATTGGCACAAAACATGGCCAAATTAGTCCTTTGGTGGTCCCTTACAAAAATGTGTTTCATGTCCACGCGATATCCAAGGTGGCTGCCAGCGGGAAACATAGTTTTAACATTGGACCCTAGGGGTAAAAAACACATTCAAAGATCTTCTCTGAAACTATTAAGCCAATTGGCACCAAATTTGCCCACAATAGTCTTTTGGTGGTCCTTTACAAAAAAAGTGTTTTCCAGGTCCCTGCGATATCCAAAATGGTCGCCAGCGGCAAACATAGTTACTCGATTAAACCTGAAATTCGATACACAAACGAGTTATATGAACTTAGTTACCTATATGGCATACTTTGTTAGCAAGAGTCCATATATAAGATGTGTCACTCTGGGATGGGGATGTTCAAAATATTTGTTAGATTTTCGAATTCTCTGTTTTTATTGAAGGAACACAAATGCATTAGATATATTTTTGTGCAAAACGACTTAAAGTGAAGAAAGATTGAAAACAAAATTTAAAAAAAGACAATCTAAATATTTCGACAAAAGTTGAGAAAATTCGAAAATCAAATTAACACATGACAATTCAAATGATTTTCACAGTGGTCCTAACTTTTCTTTTCAATTATTTGAATCCTGAAGAAACAACTTACAAATTCATAAGATTCCCTTTTGGATTTTACTATACCGATTTTGACTTTTTCCTGGATTCACTCACTGTAGTGTACGTGACGGTAGCTGTTAACAGAGCACGGAATGCTTACCTGTCCCGAACACCTGATGTCACTATTAGTTTCATGAGAATTCACACTGTTAGTGCCTTGATTTTGAATGTAACGTTTTGGAGCTATCTGATGTCATTGATTTCTGTGTTCTATGGACTTCGATTTGTGTGATTGCTAATCATTTGTTTCTTCTGTATTCTACTGCCGCCATGTCAAATGACTAAATACAGAAAAGATGCACAATTGATGAAAACAACAATATCAATATATCAATAAGTGAGATTGAAGGATCTAGCATCTTTTATATGAAAAAGAAATGAAACGGGGTAAATGTCAAGGAGACAACATCCCATATCCAGGTAAAAACAACCCAAAACAAATGTTATGATCTTTGACGGGTCATTGAAAAAATTCAATCTCGTAAGAATACAAGAACAAGTCTGCGAGTAGAGGACCACAATTAGTGCCCATTGGTTTCGAAACTTGCTGTTGATAAATAGCACGTCTACCAAATGTGACAAATATATTATTAATTAGAAAATCAAGTTTACTGCACACCTGTTTTTCATAGTTGCATACTTTTCTTTTGAAATTGGTTTTTGAAAAAAAATTGGACTTATAATCTAGTACAACATATTTTTTTGAATCGGCAAAAGCTTTTTGAATGATACCTTTGATTCGTGATTTTAGTTTATAATGATATCTTTGATTCGTGATTTTAGTTTATCATGAAGAAGCGTGGTATACAGTGTGGAAAAATCAAATGTTTTCAGAGAATGTATTGAGAATTTAAGATTTCCAAATAGATCCTTCGAAATTTTAAGTATCTACATGTGATTTTTGTCACATCGGGCATGGATAGTTTCACAATATGCTTGATGCCCGTTTTTTGACTGCAGACAAAATCTTAGTTCAATAGACAATTCAGTAGTTGAGAAAGATAATGATTCTGCGATGTATTTTTCCTTATACGAATTTTTTGTTTAATTTTGGAACCCAATATAGGTATGGAAGGTCTTGATTCTTATTTTTAGTGTGGACATGAATGACCTGTAAGATATGCATATCTTAGTGGCTCATTGGTATATCTTCTTTAGTGCTAAGGGTTCTCTAGAAATTGTAACACGTTGAGATTAATTTCATGCTCGAATGAATCTGATTAAGATTTTATTTTTTGGTTCAGTTCTCGATCATCAATGCTTAGTGATAAAACAATCAGATTTGGTTTTCAGCTAGTTCTTGAAAGTACTGCTAAATCAGCTTAGTTTTTTGTCCTTCGGTCTATACTTCGCAATCAAGTATTTTGTTTAGATCCGTATATGGAAAACTTAAAATTTTAACAATAATAAAAGGAGGTCTTAAGGAGTATTTTTATGTCAATAACGAAAAATATCACTTTTACCTACGTTTCAGACAGTAGTCAGGAATAGTGACTTATTTTTAATAGCACCTTTGAGTACCTTTAAGTATATTGTATTAATGGCTTAAAGTAAATGCCTTTGAAATGAAAACTAATTATGTTAATTAATAAAGTTGTTTTGAAACTTCTCTCTTTCATTTTAAGAGTGGAAGCATCTGATCTGATTAATTTTGAATAAAAACAGACAAAAATAAAACAAAATCAATTCGAATCTTTTTATTTATTTATTCATTCAATTTTCTTGATCTCCTTGATACATAGCAAAGTTCTATGTCCACATCAGTATTTTGGCGAGTATTACAATCTTTTTGCACCCAATGTTTGTCAGTTTTCGACATTACAAAAATTTATATTCAATCATTAAAAAAATTGCAGACAACTTTATAACATCTACATGTACATGTACAATTGTCAGATTACGTAATTGAAATATGTTCTTGCTCTACATTTATATTTTTTTCACAATATAACTGTATTTTTAAAAATCATTTCCTGATATCATGACTTCAGCTGTTTACCGACTTCCTGCAATGTTTTACTTGTCATTTTGTCTAGTAGGTCCTTCTACAATTACCAGTCTGTCATTTTTGTCTGCTTGAATACTGGTTTTATTCAGATTTGTTAGTCACACATTATTGTAACTTGAATTCTAGTTACACTGTTCTGGTGTATGTTGATTATTTTATCAATTTGTGGCTGTTTCATTCATTTTCGTTTACATGTTTTCTGTTGCCATGTTTCCTGCATTTATTTTATATGAATTACCATAATTGTTTACCTTTGATTTTAGAATCCTCCTCTTGCTTTAATATTCTTTTGCTATTGCATTTCATTCTCTTTTATACCATGGCACCTGTAATTTGTTTTAAAAAAATGACAGCAATAAACAAAAATATAACAAGAAGAATCACTGAATCAAATAATATTATTCTTTTATTTTCATATGGATTATAAAAATAGTTTGAATAAATCAAATTCTTTAAATGGGTAATAATTTTCATGGAGATTAAATATGGTTCATTTTTCATCATTTATTTAGAAATAATGCAGACCAACAACAGAATAAGAAGACTGCTTGTAAAGTAAGTTTGTTTTGTTCATTTATGTATCTCAAGTGCAAAAAAACATTTCAACATTATATGAAAAATGAAAAAAAAAATTAGATTAAAGCCAATATCAAATTACGACAGTAGAATACCGAAGGAACAAGGGGTGTGTCAATAACAAAAAATAAAATCCGAAGACTTGGAAAAAGCGGGAACATAGAAAAACAAAGAGAAAACAAGGACTTGAGACAGCCAAAATGCATGGGAATTAAAAACGACAGAACTAAGGCACTCATAGTGTGAAATGCCATGACAAAAGGAGTGACATCAGGTGCTCCGGAATGGTAAGCACATCCTGCTCCACTAGCAACATCCCTAACTTATACAAGAGCTTGTACAAATGTGGTTTCAAATATTCTTCAAATATTTTTTTGAACAGAAAGGTACTATTGCCCAAGCAAATAGAGGGAATTTGAAAATTCTTAATCAAAAGTCAAAATCATGACAATACAGAATGCAACACTAACAGAGATAACATGACAATGTAAAAACAATACTGTTACGTACAGATGTCTTAATATATTAGTTTTATTGTCTTTTTAAATTATTAAATAGTGCAAACTTTACTTATGTCTCTTCAGTGCTGGTCGAATCAAGTAATTAGAAAGATAAAAAAGACGATTTTTTTGTCAAAAAAAATTACATAACAATTTAAATCCAACTGAGGAGGGAGCTTCGCACTAGAGAGATATTCCTTCGTTCTAAACAAATTTTCTAGAATTTACAAGAAATACAATGTATGTAGTTTGCATCTACAACTGACTCGCTACTCTACCTGTGGTAGATACAGTTTTTACCTTGATAGAGCTCGGTTGCTTACAATAAGACTAACTTGAAGTCATCACTACAGAAGTTTTACGGTCGACATAACGATCTTGTGGACCGCTATGGGATATCTGTTTCCAGATGACAACAGATCTTTTTTTTTGCCACTAAGGTTTTTTTTTACCTCTACCGGATTTGACTTTACTACCGGAGTTGACATGTTCAACTCGGCGGGTGTCTTATAAGAAACAGGAGATGCTTACTCTCTCGGTGCACCTGATCTCACCCATAGTTATTAATTGGGTCCGTGTTGTTCAATTTTGTATATGTGTGTGTCGTCATTTTTTTCTGTGCCGTGCTCATGTGTCTGTTTCTTTGTTTTTCCTATGTTACCATTGTCCTTGGATTGTTTGGTATAGACTTACGTTTCGGTTCTCACTTACTTTATTTGGGAGACATAGTTAGCGAATGGTCATCTGCAGAAGCTTTACTATCAGCAGATTGGTATTTAGTCATGTAATTTCACTGCTAGGTTGATGCTTCTGCTATAGGGTCTGTAGGTCTCGTTCAATTTTGAAACTTCTGGGCACAAACATTGTACCCGAAAGTTACATTTTAAGCAAACACACGTGACGTTTCAATCAAAGATTTGAACGTCATAATCTTAAAACGTCATATTTTGGCGGGAAAAGTTTTCAAATTTCAGTTTTATCGTGAAATCACGGTGTCACATGACGAGACTTAGAGACCCTATTGGAGTGTTGGTATCTGGCGTATTGCAGAACCGAGTTAACGTTACTGGCCCAGAAAACCATACTATTTGGAAACTTGCGACCCATTGGAGTAAATAAACTTAATTCAGTTAATTTAAGTACAGCCTCCGAGTAGGCCATTTGACATATCGTTTCTTTTGAATAAATAAGTTCTTTTAAAATGATTTTTAAAGAAAATATTGGTTTTCTGTTTTCAACTTTTGTAGACAACTTTCAATAATCAATGATTTCTAGCGAGTATTTACCAGTTAAATAGTCATAAACTTTTAAAATGACAGTGTATATTTTGAAATTTGCAGTATCTGAAATTGTATTTAAATCTGAAACAGTCTTTCTCATGCAAATCTTTGTCCCTAGCCATCGATGGCGTTGCGTTTAGAATCTATATTTGTATTTGTTTTTATCTCTGCTTAATTGAAAAAAAAAATAGTCTTCCATGTGTTTAATCTGCACTAAAGAGAAATAAGTTGACAAAATAGCCAACTCAAGTTGAATCGGTAAATTGTTATTCATGGTGAAATTATATGCAATTTATCCAAAAAAAAAAAACAAAAATAAACAAAACAAAAAGCAAAAAAACAAAAAAAAAACCCGAAAACATTGGTCGAATGAGGATGTCAAAAAGGGTATCTGAAACGTATTTGAAGTGATAATATATACTGGGCTCATTTATTTATCATTTCAGGGGGTAATAGTGTCAAATTTCAGAAGCAGTCGATAATCTCGGGTTTTATCCATTTAAACATGATAAAAACTGTTTGCCTTATTTTCTTGGTCATAGGTTACTTTCAAATGTATAAGGTAGACAATGTATTAATTTTATCAACTTCTATTTATATTATATAGCTTCTTATATATTTTTATATATTTCAAGGCATATTATCAGCTAATGGAAATTGAAGGAAGACTCTAGATAGAACCGTTTCCCGCCAAAATTTTGACGTCGCATATCTAAAAAATTCTTACATCGATACTCATGTTATTCTATTAGCAACTTGTTCAAAACAAAAGGACAGTGGTTTAATTTTAATTACAACATTTCTGACACTCTTATTGTCATAAAACTTAAGATTGACTGGGCGGAGTTTGCCTTAAACTTTGAACTTGGGTAAATCTACTTTTTCAGTGTAGTGCCAACATTAGGTGTTAAAAGATTACAATCAAATAAATCATTAATGATCATGTAGTTATTTGTATAGTGAACACTTTTCAAAAACAAATAGTTTGTAATTTGTATGCCCCAAGACATCAATAGGCACATTCACCAATCGAACAATTATTGATCTATTAAAGTAGATCACTTTGCATTTGGTTTATTGTACCTATTGATGTTTTGGAATGATCAAATCCTGAATGACAAGTAACTCCGCCCAGTCAACCTAAACTTTTCTTACAATACTCCCTTAAAAGATTCACGAAAATTATAAACGAAGAACAACAATCAAAGCGTTCTTCAATAGGGTCTGTAAGTCTCGTCAAATTTTGGAACTTCCGGGTACATAATTTGTACCCGGAAGTTGCATTTTTAACAGACAAATATGACGTTTCAAGAATGAATTCGGACGTCATAATCCCGAAACGTCATATTTTGGAGGGAAACGTTTTCAAATTTAAATTTTATCGTGATTTCTCGGTGTCACATGACGAGACTTACAGACCCTATAGCTTGGTTTTACCATGTATTTGACTTTGTCTCATTTGCATTTATTCCATATCCTTTCATTGTTTATTTATGTTAAATTCATTTTCGGTAATTAGGTTTAAACAGAATTATTCCAATTTATATCACTTTGGTTATGTGTTCTCTATCAGTTTTTAAACATCTTTGAGTTTAATGGTCTTCCAAACGTTTAGATTTTATCTGCACTGATGATAAGTTGTCGAAATGCGCAAATGCAGAAAGTAAATTCACAGTGACTTCGGTATTTAGTTATTTCCAACCAAATAAACAAATAAAGAGATATGGAGTAAATGATGTTATGCTGGAAAACTGCTACATGGATTCAAACCTACTTTGCATGACAAATACAAATAAGGTGCTGACTAAAAATTTGTGATTTTGTTGCCAGCTCTTAATCCAAAATGTCTTCCAATGAGGTAAATAGTTTCAAATTGATTTCAGGCAATCATTGCATGAATGTTTCTTATAAGGTGCTGACTTAATTGTTTTACTTCAGTTTAGACCCTTATAAAAAGGCAGCCATAAGGGAACAGCTTGAACATTTTCCAATACGGAAACCACATTCAAAGATTCACTCCTTTTAAAAAGCTGGGCCTATAATTACAACCAAACTTAGTCACAATTTATCTTAAATAATACCCTTTAAGCATGTCTCGTACAGGTCCGAACCTTATCCAGGATGGCCATCAGTGGAGAACATATTTTAACATTTAAACAAATTCAAATTCTTCTCCAAAATTCGTTTCCTCGATAGAAATTTTCTTTTTTACGAAAACTTTGCCAACATTTGATTAGAAATAGATTTTATTCACAAAACATACATTCAAAACTCAAAAGTGACGATGCGATTTTATCTGCAATTGTAACGAGACCCCAGATAGATGTGGTTTTGTTATTTCATTTATATATTTCGTTCTGATCTTTGACTTCAATACATGTTTTTTTTTCTTTTTTTTTCCTTTTTTTATATATCGTCGCATGAGAATTTAAGTGATCTATCTCCATTTTTGAAAAATTTCAGCTGAGGTGGCAAACTAACTTTAAAGTACACGTTCTATCTCCATAAAAAATCACAAGGTCCCCTGTGCTCTCATTTAAGAGCTATAAACAATAATTAAATGATCTATCTCCAAACTGGATTTGAATTCAGTATTAAACTGTATCAAGTTCTTAACCAATCAATGTTCTCTATTGGTGCCATGAGACAAGAGTTAGCCAATCAGATTAGTATAAACGGTTGAGATTAGCTGTGTCCTGTAATTGTGTCTTTAAAGTAATTTTCATAAGTTTTACAGATTATTTTGCAGTAAAAAAGCTAGATCAATGTTTCTTTTATATGTATTCAAGCAAAATTATAATCAAAATAACTTCAGGTTTCTATAATTTGGTGTTATAAGGAGATAAATCATTTTAATTTTCAAGGAAATGAACTGCAAAGCATATAGTTTTTGTATATATGTATTATCAACATTAATTTAGACAGGAATATTATAAATTTTACATTTTATAACTTAATCTTGAAGTTAGTTTACTTTTGTTAAAGTGAAATATGATTTCAAATATTTACAAAACTCGGGAGACATACAAATCGATCCTATTAAACCCCTATATTTGTTAACTGAAAAAGGGGGGTCTGATTATTTTATTCTTAGGTTTAAATCACATATATTTTTACAGTCTCTGGGAGAAGTTTGCTACATAACTTCATAGTAAGCTGAGGTAAACATCATAAGTCGATTCAGCGCCCAAGGTTTTTGTTCAACAGAGTGAGAAGTAGGTATCTTTCTGAGAAGAAAGTATATATATTCTGTGTAGCTGTTTGCATTAAGAATCATACAGTACTTGCTTTTTGTAAAATAAACAAACAATATTGCAGTACCTTAATTATTAAAAACAAAAAGCAGTAATGAAGTTTACATATCTTTAAAGTGCATGACATGTGTACGTAAACTTTGTGTTATGAATTTTATTATCGCCAAATTCAGTGTCGATATTCAGTGTCGTTGATTTTGTCTTTCTGTTCGTTTATCATGTTTTCTCTTAACATGCAGTTATTCTAAGATTTTGCATTTATGGTTTTAGTTTTTCAGGTTGGGTCGTTGTCTCTTTGACACATTCCCGGTTTCCCTTCTTTTTCCTATAAACTTTGCAGATGCGCAATAAGTTTCCGATTCTTGATATTGGTCTTGCTGCAAACAGAAAGACACAAGATCGTCTTTTCAAGCACCTGGCATGCGTCACGAACTCCTATTTTTTTATTCAGATTTCAGTGAATTCTGTGTAGAATTGTTGCATGTATACCGTATATGTGCAATAAATTAAGCTTTCACAATTTTGATTCTTGTTTCCTTTTTAATCAAGCTTCCATAAAATGTTGAAAATGTTTAGACTTTTATACTTTAGTATATATAATCAGAGCTCTAGCATATAATCTGTTAATCTTGCCAGTCATAACTCTGAATCCTAGAATTTAGAAATGTGATTCCAATTTTAACAGTTTCCATGAAACTCTCAAAGACCAATTACATTTTTTACTACCTCATTTGTTCCCAAAGAAATGGAATGTTGAAGTTTTCTTCAATTAAATATGACAAAGTATGAGATGCAGAAAACAATACATTTATTTGCTTCTCTTTGGGATGAATGAATTTGATTCGTAATATAGGTATTTTTTGACAGAAAAAAAAGGTTGTTACCTTTGCCTACTAATTGTTTTATTTTTAAGGGAAAAAAAACAAGAGCTGTCGCCGAATGGCAGCCAGTTATACCCCCGCTCAACGAACCCTGAATCAATAAGTAAGTGCAAAATTAAGTGTGTGTGGACACAATACAGGTGTAGACACTTTACAAGTGTGGACACAATACAAGCATTTACACAGTTGGATGTTTGGTTGCCGAGAAAAGTGACAAAAAAGTTCACCATGGAAATAAAGTAAAAAAATCATAATGTCATAAAAACAGTAAGTAGTACAGCAATATGGCTGAAAAGGGGAGATGCAGTAAGAAAGAAGCTCCATACCAAATATGAAGTAGCTGTCGTGTGCAGTTCCTAAGAAAAATGCGACGAAAAAGTCACAATTTGGAAAACGAAAGTAAAAAAGGCACAAAGTCGGTAAATAGGAAGTTGTGATTCGATATGGCCGATAGGGGGGGGGGGGGGGGGNGGTGCAGTGTAGGACCCCATACTGATGCCCCATTTCAAATATCAAGTGGCTGTCATGTGTAGTTTGTGAGAAAAATGCGACGAAAAAGTCACGATTTTGAAAATAAATGTAAAAAGGCACAAAGTTGGTCAACAGGAAGTGGTGATCTGATATGGCCGAAAAGGGGAGGCGCAGTATAGAACCCCATTATTATGCACCATTCCAAATATCAAGTGGCTGTCAAGTGTAGTTGCTGAGAAAAATGCCACGAAAAAGTCACAATTTTGAAAATAAATGTAAAAAGGCACAAAGTTGGTCAACAGGAAGTGGTGATCCGATATGGCCGAAAAGGGAAGCGCAGTATAGGACCCCATACTGATGCCCCATTCCAAATAGCAAGTGGCTGTCATGTGTAGTTGCTGAGAAAAATGTGACGAAAAAGTCACAATTGTGAAAATGAAAGTAAAAAATGCACAAAGTTGGTCAACAGGAAGTGGTGATCCGATATGGCCATAAAGGGGAGGCGCAGTATAGGACCTCATACTAATGCCCCATTCCAAATATTAAGTGGCTGTCATGTGTAGTTGCTGAGAAAAATGCGACGAAAAAGTCAAAATTTTGAAAATAAAAGTAAAAAATGCACAAAGTCGGTAAACAGGAAGTGGTGATCCGATATGGCCGAAAAGGAGAGGCACAGTACAGGACCCCATACTGATGCACCATACCAAATATCAAGTGGCTGTCATGTGTAGTTGCTGAGAAAAATGCGACGAAAATATGTATGACGGACGGACGGACGGACGGAATGACGGACGGACGGATGACCGGACAGAGGTAAAACAGAATACCCCCTCCTTCAGAGCGGGGGTATAAAAACTGAATGCAATTAATTAAAAAATCGGTTAAAAGTGTTATACGTACTCCAACCTTTAATATGGCGTGTTTGAAGTAAGATTCTGTATATATCGTTCAATTATCACAAGAAATAATTTTTTATTGAATATCCATGGTTGTTTTTTCATATTTTGCTACATTTCCTATTTACATGCACACTAAATGTTAAGTATTAAACTGTTTTATTTGACATTACATTTTAATACTGAGGAAAAATAAGTAAAATGTTTGAAAAATGTTCTATTTCCAAATGAAAATTTGGCTTTTCTAGTTTTCAAAGCTTTGTTTCTTTCAAAAAGTGGGATTTCTACTCTCGGCAAGACCCCTTTTACCTTCAAACTTAAACCTGGGGTAAGGCTTTCAATAGCTGAAATGATATCAACTCCAAAAATTTCAAATCCATTTTCCCAAAAATTGTAGTTTTGTGACATACATCAGTTTAATTCTAATGCGACGATATATATTATTATTATTATTATTTATTATTATTTTTTTTTGTAATTGCTATTAGTAAAGGGGATAAAAACATCAATACCCTCGCAGTTTAAGTATTCTATAAAACAAAACCTTTTGTTTTTGTTTTTGACAAACCTGACGAATACTAATTTTAATATGCCTTTGATTTGTCATTCCAGTCAATGCATCACATTATACCACTAATGTTATAAAAACAAAACTAAATGATTTCATAAAACAAAACAAAAACAAAAACATAAAATAAAACAATAAAATGAATATCCACATTTAAATAGGATTTTTCCGAACATCAAAATAACACAGTTCCAAAATCGTTCTGAAAACATTATCAGTAAAATACTAAAATGATAAAAATATATTATTTTTTTACTTTGGTACCGGATTTGACATGTTCAACACGGTGGGTGTCCTATTGGAGGCAGGAGATGCTTGATCTACCGGTGCACCTGATCTTGCCCAATGGTTTTCCATTAGGTCCGTTTTGTTCATCTTTATATGTGTGTGCGTCTTTATTTTTCTTTTCTGTGCTGTGCACATGTTAAGTCTTTGTTTAGCTGTTTTTCCGATGTTGCCATTGTTCTCAGATTATTCATTTTAGACCGACGTTCGGTTTTTACTTACTTGCAAATATAAAAGTAATGGACTAATTTAGTTTCAGATCTACAAAGATGTGGAAAAAGAAGAACGAACACATGAAACATCATTAATAATACATTCATTACAAACAGAACAAACAAGCCTAAAGCATAAATTGCCATATTAAAGGAAAGTCACCTCAAGTGGAATCGGAAGCTTCGTATTTGGTAGCCTCAGAAGATGATGACATCAATAGATCAATGCAGAAAAAATGCAAAGACATTTAAGATCAAAGAGAAATAAATCAGTTCCCAAAAGTGTTTACAGATGAAAGCAACATTAAGTGATTGTATTTTTTTTACTAGATAGATTATCGTAATTTTATAAACAAACTTATTATTACATTGGCCTTTTCGAGAACTTATGTTATTGAAGCATTCAAATCAAAACATTTAGAAAGGCATTTTGAAGGATCTCCCATTATTTATGCTATGTTAAGTTGGCCAAATCTGTTGAATTAATTCCCAAAAAACTAATTGAATGGAGAAAAGTAGGGATTATGGAGTTTGAAAACAACAACAGATCTTCCTTGAGCTTTCTTGAATTTTTGACCAAAATGTGGTCTTACCGAACCTACTCCTTTCACAAAACAATTTTTGACCAAGTTTGTTAAAAAATCAAATGTAATTTCATTACATGCACCCATAAACAATGACTGCAATTGGTAAGGAAGCTCAGTTACGTGTGATCATTTGAGTTCGACAGAAAATACCCTGATGTCTAACAGTTTCTTATATGAGACCTTATTAAAGATAAGGGATATCTTCCACGAGTGTGAGAAATTTCGTCTTTCCCCGAGTGAAACGAGGGTAAAAGACGAAGAATTTCTCACACATGTCGAAGATATACCGATCTTTAATTTTGGTCGAATATAAGAAACTATTTGTTCCGTAAAATACAACGATCATACCAAAGGAAAGCAAAACTTGCCATTCCTTGTAGAGTTTTCAACTGTGACGTTAATTCATTCACGGAGTTTATTATGGTAACAATTATGGCGTCCAACAAATCGGGACGTTGGATTGAACGTTTACCCATGTAAGACAGCTTCACACGAACCTGTCTTCTATGGGCTGTCTTACACAAAAAACTGTCATTTTCGGAAGAATTCATATTCTTACCCTTTCGAAGCTTCTGATGATAATTTCAGTTAGTGTTCAAACTGCGGGTGGTATTCTAGTTCACTTTTATTCATTTGTCATAAATTAAATTTACAGTAAGTTCGGTATTTGGTTAAAAGTCTTGTCTTTGTAAGATTGCCTCATTATGTGCCATGTTATTAGAATTGTGAATTAACCATTACCCCTTTTTTTATTAGTTTGCCGATGTGCTCGATGCCTAAATCTCTTAAAGTGACAAAAACTAAAGATAAACAAAAAGCTAATTGATCATTGGGTTGAAGTGCGACGGGAGATTTTCCCTGTTTTCGTAAATGACATTTAATTTCTACAGGTGCGACTCAATTTAATGCCTTATTCAAGTCAATAACAAATGGACTTCAATAAGGTACACATTAACGTAAATAAGGCGTTTACTCGAGTTGCATCTAAACAAATTACATGCCTCTCACGTAAATAAGAAAATTTTCGACTGGCACTTCGACCCCGATCCCCATGATGATCTGAACGAAGACTTTCATTTTTTAAAAAAAAATCTAAACAATAAATTAAATCAATTATACTTTATATAATTAATTTAATTTGTCCTTTAGGTCTTTTTAAATAGAAATATGTTTTTTTTTATTTATTTTTTTTCAATTTATGTTATTAATGATGGAGAAAGTATAACAATTCTATGAAACAAAGACTATTGTTGTTTGCTATTGTTTTTTACGATGGTGCCTTAAGTTTGTAGTATTCTTGTTCATTTTTATCCAATTGTCAGAAATTAAATTTATTGTAAGTTCGGTAATTGGTTATTTGTCTTGTCTTTGTACAGTTGTCTCATTTCATGTTAAAAAATATTTGTCATGTTTTTTAGAATTTTGAATTACCTACCCCCCCCCCCTTTTTTCCCTATTTACTTCGTTATTAGCTGTCAGTGTTTTCGATGCATAAATCTGTACAAGTGACACAAGTTCAAGATTTAAAAAAAATCTACTGATCTTAACAAAGGCTTCATTCTTTAGATAGTATAATTAATATAATTTGTTGTTTGGATCTTTTTATATAAAAACATTTTTTTGGGGTTTCATTTTGTAATATTTCGCCAATTAATTTTATTGATGATGAGGAAAGAGAATTTAACCGCGCTTTCAATGAAGCCATTATATAACACAAAAACTGTTGTTGTTTGTTTTTGATAAACCTGATAATAACTAATGGTATTTTGTTTGTTTTTATTTAAGTCAGTGCATTTCATTATGGAACCGACATTAAAAAAACCATAAAAAATATCTATTTGTTACAATATTTTATCTACATTTTAACATGGTTTTTAACAACATGGAAAAATATCAATCTACCACTATCGCCCTGAAAACAGCAGCAATAGTATACCGAATGAAATAAAAAAAGTGCAACAAACGAAGTCCAGCCACATATTAAAAAACTCAACATCCGACCCAACAAAGGGGGTATTCAAAGATATTAAAATTGCACAAATAACATTCAAGAGTTATTAGATAAAACCGAAGAATAAGTATATCCTGCACCGCATACGGCACCCTTCACGATGTCTTTGTTAAAGTCTTGCTGATAATGAACGGGGAACGTATAGAATTACATATATTTTATATTTCAAAAAATAATTTATTATTCTATTACATTTTGTATTATAATCATTATGAATCATTATTTAGCATTTTAATGAAATCTTTACCATGGTGAAAGTTTTGAAAACATGTAGATGCTGAAGACATACATGAATCTAAAATGTCTCAAAAGCCCTTCGCATAGAATTACAATTATTAGAATTGACGTTATAAGCGTCCAAACCCGTAACATTTACTAACTTTGCAGTAATAAATTGCTACAGCAGCTTCTTCATACTATAACTAATGGTGTTGTATGCTTTATAATCTGTCAAAAACATGAAGATCGAGAATACAAAAGACGGCCAAATAAAAAAATAAAAATATACAATTATGGTCGTCACGTATATCACGTCGAAATATATGTATAATTTCAAGGTAATCGTTGATTTGTCTTCTAAGTCCATGTGCAAGTGAAAGGTGTCGGATATTTTTTGTCCATGATCAAAGGTATGTATTTTTGGTATTTACTGTATGAAGCAGCAGAGAAAAATATCTACATGAAATCTATGTAAATACATACATCATTTTTTTTTACTTTGATTGAATAAAATTTTTGAGATAATAGATACCGTAAAAGTAGAAATATCAGTGCAGGATTAAAATTCGTTATTTCGTGGGCAAGAGTAATGAAAAAAATAATGCACTTGAATTTAAATACACAAATATTTGATATCAACTTTACGAAAATTTGTGCCCATGAAACAGATTGAATCCACGAAATTTAACCTTGCCAAAAATAAAATAATTATACAATATATTTCAGTGCTCATATGAATACTTGCAGCTTTTCTAAAAATAATTATTTTATACGTATTAAATAAATAGACGTACATTTTTACCATGTTGAAAATACAAAAATACAAAACAATCACTCTTCCTTTTCTAACGTTTAATATCGTTTATACATTCTGGGATTTGCAACAGAAAGAGAATAACATTTGCATCTTCAGTTTTTAAAACAACATCGAAAATTTCTTTTGAAGAAGGACTAGTTTATATTTAAGCCCATGCTAAGCAATATAAAATAGGTTAAATGTATTTTAAGAATAAAAAAATCTGATTAAGATACCTAAAAAAAATATTGAGCCTTGGGGCATATATTTGTCCACTAACCAGTCACAATCATGACATGATATAAAATTACATTAATGTAAATGATTATATACATGTATCTTAATTTTTAGGTGGATAGATAAAAAAGCACAATGTCTGTTCTATATTGTAGGTGAGACATCGGATGTTTCAAAAATTTTGTTTAATTTCAGGTTTTTACCCATCGATTTTTATTATAAAACAAAATTGTTGGTGCATAATTCTATAACACTTTCATTGTACTTTTTTAACTTTTTCAACATACCACAAAATATGATTTTAATAATGGCAAAGTCATATGCAATTAAAAACAATCTAACAACAACAGCAACAATAATAACAATAATATTAATAATAATACTAATGAGAATGATAAAAATAATAATAATAATAATAATAAACCATGGACGGAATAAACTATGTGCATTTAGATAAAATATGTACAACATTGTTTTGGTTTTAGACATTAATTAACATGTTTGAATATTAAAACAGCATGTTTTAAGTTAATTTACAAGAACGCAATGCCTCGAGACTTTTGATACAATATGATTTAAATCAAAATTATCAGGTCATTAAAAATTGAATGAACGTTGATGAACTTTGTATTTCGTTGCAACGTAAGATAGACATCCGTAAATTTACATCTTAACATTTATGAACATATTATCCGCCAAAATTTAACTGCAACGTAAGAGGATAGAACTTCCTTGAAAAGAGCGTAGTTGTTAATGCGAGCATGTCGCATAAATTTGTGGTTACATGAGATCACCTTGGTAAATCCCTTGATATTTAGACGGATCTTTGCATGTATATATTGAAATGTCGATAGTGTTGTAACATTATATCTGTTAGCTATTTGGTTTATCATTTTAGCAAATATGGCAGACCTTTTTGTTTTAAGCAATGGACAAAGAATACCCTGCATTGGATTTGGGACTTCAAGGGTAAGATTTGATATGGTGGTTTAAAAGTCCAAAATAACTAACTTTGACAAAATGTTAATACACTTTTTTATATCTTGGAAAGATAAAAGTGTCATGCAAAAATGTTTCTTTTAATAATGATTTCAATAATTTTTTCCGATAATTAAAAACTAACTTAAAATATGATTTTATAACTGTTTTTGTTTTTGTTTGTTTGTTTGTTTGTTTTTTTTTGTTGTTTTTTGTTTGTTTGTTTTGTTTGTTTGTTTGTTTGTTTGTTTTTTTGTTTTTGTTTTTGTTTTGTTTTTTTTTTGTTTGGTTTATTTTTGTTATTTTTTTTCCTTTTCATTTTATTATTATTATTTTTTCTTGAGTTTTGTTTTGTCTCCTCTCTTTCTCTGACTTTTATTTCGTTTCCTGTTACTGAGCTCTAAAGTGATTATATTGGATTTCATTTACAAATTAAGATACTTTTGGACATGCTATTGTTTTCACTTGAGAAAATCAACCTGGCACAACATTCGTGTTCTTCCACCATATCACGAAAATATATAATAATGTTAATTAGGGTTAATGTACATGTATCATGTATACAATCATAATATGGCAATATCCATGATATATAAGTATGGCACAAACAAATACATACCGAGGTTTATAAGCATGTCGGATAAATGTCTTTCCTTAATTGTAATATATTCAAGTGAAATGTCTATTTGTTAAGCATGTATCAAACAGAAGCTAACTCATCTGATGACCTAAAAATGAAATCGATTAAAAGGCCAGAAAATCTTTCTTCTGAGAAATTTTGCTACATTTTTGATACTTTGTTGAATAAATTTTCATGAGTGTTATTTTTAATTTATCGGAAAATAATTTTGGTTATCCGTTTTTTATCATAGTTAAGTAGTTGCCTTGAATTTTTTTTTTATTAAAACGTCCCTTATAAAAGCTTAGCTTTCCTTTACATTATTCAATTTTTTTTGGGAACGAATATGAACGAATGAATAAACCAAGGGCAAGCTTTTTAAGATGTTTGAACTTCTCAATTTTGGTTATAAATCAATGGCATTAAAATATATCACCAGATTGAACCTATTTTGATTTCATAATATCACTTGACTACTTGATTTATACATATCTTTGTCATCCGCCATTCTCGACCGATCTTAAACTTGTGTATGAAAATAAAATATTTCTTCTGTTACGGTAGTAGACCAAGGTTATGGGAGATGACTCTGTAAATCAGTAAGACGCTTTAAGCAGTCAGTTTCATTAATGCTTGTTAAGCATTGATGCTAAATAGAATTAAATTCATCTACGTTACTTAGAAGCTTATAACATATTTATGAAAATGATTAAAACAAACATACAAGTGATTTTAAAGAGTTATGTCCCTAAACCTAGGTCAACCTAAAACATAAAACAATTTTCTTGTTTTTTTTTTGGGGTTTTTTTGCATTTGTTCTTTTTATGAATGTCTTTCCTATGTTTCTAGATTTCAAAGGAGGAAATGCAAAATGTAATCTTCGAAGCCCTAGACAATGGTTACAGACACTTTGACACTGCACATGCGTACAGAACTGAAGGAGCATTAGGACTTGCTCTTGAGGATGCAGTTGCTTTCAACAAAGTTTCTAGATCGGAACTGCACATAACAACAAAGGTATTATAGTTTTGGGTAATCTTTGTATTTATGAATTATCATTAAAGTATTTTTGTTGAATAAAATAGCATTGAAGAGAGTAGGTGGCAATATTGACATATACGAAAACCAATTAATTTACGTTACAGTAAAGTACAAAAAATGTTTAGGTTGTCAAACATGATGTATTCGTAATTAATTAACAATGTCCTGATTTATTCCGGTCTGTACTTTACGGCTTACCTTGCGAACATAAATATTATGTGTTACATTAACATAACATCAGGTTCATGACAAATATAACTTCATTAAAACGCACAGTAGGCAGTTTATTGGGCCAACAAGTATTAGTCATTTTTGCTCTTCTTCAGCGGGGAAGAACCAAAAGCCGAGATTTCAATTTTAATAAGACACTTAGAACAATGGAAAATACTTTGAATTCTTTTTATTGTATTCGTTTGCCGATGTATATGCGTGTTAATTAAATTACCATTTATTACCACACCAAATTATAACTCGACCTTACAAGAGCTTAGTTCTTCATTTTAATTTTTTTTTCTCCATAGATTTTGAAGAAGTTCTTTCCAATCATTAATAATATATTCATGTTTGCGAGATTTTTTTTCTGCCAGGAGAGAATATTGCCATTAAATGTGATCGTTTATAAGTTGTATTGTCTGTTGGTCCCTGTGTCGGGCAACGGATGACAGTGTTTATAAGAGTATTTTGCCCTATATGTTATGCTTGTTGACAACCCCCAATACATGACAAAAATGGTGTAAAACATGGGATGTATGTAGCGTTGTTCAACATTTAGCAAGTGAATTCTGCTCAAACCGATGCTAAGGGCCGTCTTGAAATTACTATGAGGTAAGAGTCTTTATTGAAGGCCTCAGAATGACTTCAAGATGAAGAACAACAAAGCAAGTTGTTCCATTTGCTTAATCCTACCATGTAGTTATAAGGATTTCGTCCCATGTACATTTACTCAATATCCCTTCCATTTGTTAATTAGCCATAAATCTACTTTTTCGGGTATATGGGGCAGAACGTTCGAAATGTATTTTATACTTTCATCACAAGTAACCGACCAAAATATGGCAAGTGTGCCGTCTTGTATTGATTAAAGAGTTAGACTATAACTTTCCTGCCTACACCCTTTGTTTAAAACAGCTCAGCTCAAATAACTCATGATGTATGCATCGGGATAGACATCAAAATTTTCATGAGTATACTTCATCCTGTAAACGAACCCTGTATCGATTTTTAAAAAAAGGGTTTTAGATAGTAAATGTATACCTCCATGTGTGAAAAAAGACGATATAGAAAAGGGGATATTAACTGTCTGTGTTTTCTTGGTCGGACTTTTCATACGTTTCTTGTTTATTTGAAAGTATAATATTTATGATTGTCTTTCTTTTTATACGTGTTTATAATTTATGACCATTCCAACAAAGCTGCAGTGATTCTTCGCTTATATAAAATAAGTGAAAGTGTTTAAAACGAGAATAGCAATCTATAGTATTCCGCTAAATTGGTTTCTTTTTCAATTTTATAACAAATACCTGGTGTTTTGTTATTTATCTGAAATCAAATCTTTTTTCAAGTTTAGTTGTACACATCCTTGTGAACAAACAGAAACAAAAGGCACAATTGCACTGATCTGCAAAATAGTTAGAAAGGATCTACATCTATTCCAATGTAAATTGAAAACTTTGGTTTCATTTTATTCTAGTTACCAACGTACCACATGAGAAAAGACCGTGTAGCTTCATCTCTTAGAGAAAGTCTTAATAACTTGAGAATGGACTATGTTGATCTCTATTTGATACATGTCCCAGCTTCTACAAAGGTGAGTGCTTCCTTTGGGTATATCGTCAGCCAAGTGCAAATAATGAAATACCGAAGTTATTTTTTAGTTCCTGTATATGTGCATTTCGACAAGTTATGTCTCTTCTTTTCGGAATTATGTTCCTAAACTGTAAATACGAACATATTATGAATAATACCGAAGTTACTGTGAATTTTGATTCTGCATATGCGCATTATGTCTCATCAGTGCAGATAAAATCTAACCGTTTGGAAGACCATAAAGTCAAATATGTTTAAAAACTGATAGACAACAAATAATCAAATACGATCTAAATAGAAAGCCAAAATCAGCTAAGGACAGAGCTTTGCATGAGGGAGATACACCTTAGTTTCAACAAAATTTACAAAAAGTAGATATTGTAAGATTCCAAATATAGTCGGCTTTCGGGTCAGCACCGAAGTACTGACTACTGGGCTGGTGAATACCCTCGGGGACTAACAGTCCACCATCAGTGGCATCGACCCAGTGGTAACAAATAACTAAATCCCAAAGTTACTGTAAATTTTGATTCTGCATATGCGCATTTCGACAACTTATATCTCATCTAATGTTGTTTTGTCTTATAGAACATATGATCCTGATAAATGCTAGAAAGAAATCAACTGTGTTATCAATATGTGTCCTGCTTCCCAAAAAAATCCCGTTTGAAAGGATGTAAGAAATCCCATGATATGCCTTATTCCAGTAAAAATATCAAGTTTGATATGACTCGACAACGTAAGATGTTGACAAAAGTTTCAAGCAATCGCAATTTTAGGATGGAGATCTTCTAAAATGATAAAAATTTAAGAGATAAAATTCAAAATAACTATAAATAATAAATTATTTGTTAAATTTAATGATATATGTACCTATCGCACCAAGGTGCATTTAATCTTCTCCATGTTTTTTTATTGGGTTCGTGTTGTTCATCTTTGTATATGTGTGTGTGTTATCATTTTTTTCTTTTTGTATCGTACTAATGTAATGTCTTTGTTTCTTTGTTTTTCAATGTTTCTATTGTCCTCGGATTGTTCGCTTTGGACTGACGATTTGGTTCTCACTTACTTTGTTAATGTTGTCAATTTTCTTCTGTTTTATTTTCCATAATGTTTTTCATCACAAAACAGTATAATATATGTAATAATACAAATGTTGTAAGCTTACAAACTTATTGAATAGTAGCCATATAAAGCTTACAAATGAACAATCAATTACTATATTTATTTATGTCTAATTATGTCTTATTTTCATATTCTTACTAGATTGAATCAGAATTTGTTCCATATCCCAGTAGCACATCAGCAGACTATGACACTCCAGACATAATTGAAACATGGAAGGTAATACTATTTTAATTTGTCAAGATTGAAAATGGTGCAAAAATTCAAGCTATTAGTAAACTACCCTTATAATTTAGGTACTAAAGGTGTTTCAAAGGATGCATAAACAGAAAATCTAATTGATATTATCGTCTTTATCAACAAATCTATCAAAAACTTCTAGTTAAAGCTATGTTAACTTATTCATTATTTTACCCCCAATACACAATTAATAAGGTTAAGGACTTACGCGACATTTACGGATAATTAATAAATAATAATAAAATGTCAATAATGCAACAAAAAATGACAAAGCAGAATATATTACTTGTGCATCTCCACAACAATATCAAAGCTGTATTTACATAATTTACATTCTATTTTGGAAAAGAAGTCTTTGTTAAAAGGATGTAGTTGGGTAAAGTCCCCTTTAAATACTGAGACACAAAGAATTGTTATTTGTTGACCTGGCACAATTTACCTTTTGTTATTAATTTTATATAGTATTGAGGCCATTTATCTTACCTTGTTGCTACTGGCATATATTTTCAACATGCTATTATTTATGATACTTAGATCGTCGTAAGGATGTTAAAAGTGATTGTTTGCACATAAATAAAAAGAATTATCAAGTTTTACTATTACAAATGATATTTATATTGCAGGAAATGGAAAAGCTTGTTGATGCAGGTCTAGCTAAAGCCATAGGATTATCAAATTTTAACGCATCACAAGTTGAAAGAATATTAAATAATGCAAGAATTAAACCAGTCGTAAACCAGGTAAAGTTTATGAAATTTCTATATGGAAATTAATATCCCAGAGCAAAACATCGACTTGAAGGGGTTGCAAAAACAAATATTTCTAAATCTTAGGCTTCTTCCGACATACTGAATTCATGACATTTTCTCATGTTGGGCATTGTTAAATTGGCGTCAGGTTTTAATTTTGGACAAACGTACGTTTTATACGGCTTGCCTAAAACTCTGTTAATTTGTCCAGTATTTGTAATTTGGGCTGCATTTTAATGAAAAAGTCAGAAAGGTGCGTGGTTGTATTGTAAATAAAATTGAAAATTTAAACAAAGGAGAAGCTGATAATGATATGAAACAAAGGCCAATCTATTTCGGTGACCCAATATTCTTCTGCTTAGAAATGGCAATACAATTAAATATTGTTTACTGTAAACAGGAAATTTTTCGCGTCAGTCTAATTTTCGAAGTTTTCGTGTTAAGAGGTAAAGCGCGAAAATAAAACTTCCGTGAATATTTTGATGCTAATGAATAATTAGGTACAAAAAAAAAGATCGTCGCGAAAATTTCCCAGTTTCCAGTAAAAGATTTATGTGACGTGAATGATAAGTATTGAAAAAAACTTTTGTAAATAGTAGCATAATGTTTATTTTTTTTTACAGATAGAGTGCCATGCATATCTTCAACAAAATAAATTGGTGGATTTTTGTAAAAGAAGAAATATTTCAGTAACTGCTTATGCTCCACTTGGATCTCCAGGATTACAAATAAGGTATAAAACGTCAATTCAAACAAACATTGGTAAAATATCTGATAGAGTATCCGAGAGATCATTAGTTCTTGAACTTCTCAATTGGATTTCGATTCAAAATGGAAGCTGGTATCAGTCAGAAGGATGATTGTTATTAGGGAAGTTTTTGCAGCAGTTTTTTGTTTGGTTATTTTCGCGTTAAATGATCAAGCGCAAAAATAAAACTGTCGTGAATATTTTATACAATTAGCAATTTGACAAGCAACTGCGAATTCAAAACTGCACGAATTGAAATTTGTTCTGAAAACCGCGAAAAAAAAGACAGTGCGAAAATTTCCCGGTTTACAGTAACCTTATCATTATGATAAATTACCGCCCTTGTATTATTTACAATGGATGTTAAATGATCAGAAACTCTAAACATCCGTTATATGACAAAAGTACATGTAGATAACAACATTACTAAATAACCTCCCATTTTGATTTGAGTTAATTATTATTTCTTAATTTTTCTTTTCTAGAAACAATGGGAAATGTTGGAGTTTATTTGATGAACCTATCGTTACAAAAATTGCAAGGAGGCATCAAAAGACGCCAGCACAGGTAAAAAACTATTCAAAAATTTGTAAGTTCTTATACTAGAGGTACCACGCATTCATATGTCTGATATTTGTATAGTCACCATCAGTGCATATGTCTGATATTTGTATAGTCACCATCAGTGCATATGTCTGATTTTTGTATAGTCAGCATCAGTGCATATGTCTGATATTTGTATAGTCACCATCAGTGCATATGTCTGATATTTGTATTGTCACCATCAGTGCATATGTCTGATATTTGTATAGTCACCATCAGTGCATATGTCTGATATTTGTATAGTCACCATCAGTGCATTTTTCGTATTGTTTAATTGATGCTAAAACACATTTTATGATCACTTATATATTATCTGCCGTACCTATTGCATGAGTAATTTTTTCAAATATTTTTTTTATTCGAGTTTAATTACAATTAACATATCTACTCATGTTTAACTTATCATAATTTGCAGTTTAAATTTTATTTCTTAATCAACACATCTTAGATTATTTCTCCAATGGTTAACTCATAAATTATTTTTTCAGATCCTATTACGTCAGACTATGCAACGTGGGATAATACTTATACCAAAAACACAAAATTCACAGAGAATGTGTGAAAATCTTGAGGTACTTATTTATATTTTTCATATACACATGGCCTACATTGGCACAATTTCACTACGTTTATGTATGTCAGTACTTAATTACATTATCTATTAACATCATGCAGGCAAACTTGACGGTAAAATTTACCATAAAAATGATAACCATTAAGCTTCTTGTAAAATAATTAGATATGACTATTGTAGAAGTTTTGCCTTTTTATCCTAAATAAAATATTTTAAAGAAGATACAGTTGTCTCCCTGTCTTCTGAAATATCTGAATGTGTTATTGGCATACCTCAGATTTGTTTTTTTTCCATTGAACATTCATGCTTAAAATGGTCTTTCTTTGTCTTCTAGATACAAACCTTTTCACTGACAACACAGGAAATGAGAGATTTAGGAAAACTTGATTCTAACAGAAGAGTATTTACATTCCTAGGGTAAGTTTCTTAAGTGGAGCTCATGTAATAATAAAATGTCAAATCTATTGAGTCCTTGACCATTTCGAATTCTCATCGTTGTACAATAATTCAAACTATTAAAAGAAAAAAACAATAACTAACAGATAAAACCTAAAGAACAAAAAAAAGAAACACCATATTAGATATTTTCATATATGTTAATTAGGACATACTAAGTCATGACAAGCAAAAATGTTTTAGAAACAACGGTTGCAGACTGTAATATAAACAAATACTGTATAGGGCTTTATACTCGCGATACGAAATTTTCGCGGTTTTCAATATTTGATTTATTCGCGGGGTTTTAGATTCGCGGATTTTCAGTTTAAGTCATTATGTTCATTAATATTCAGGTTTACGCTGGTATAAATTTTTGCGCTTATCGTTTTAAACGCGAATAGCGCGAAAATTAATACCCCGCGAAATATAGCAACCATACAGTAATGTAAATATTACAAAAATCAAGATACAGAGACATGGCAAGAGTATGAATACAGGAAAAAGAGACGAAACCGCCACAAAGCACGTAAAATGAAAATAAACCTTAACTTCCTTATGTCTGGGAACCATAAATGTTTCTTATTATAGTGTTGAAGATAACTTAGTCATATTCTTGTATGGAACATTGTTGATATTACAATAAAGTCTGATTAAAAAACACAACAAAGTGCTTAATTCGAAATGTCATGAATGTTTTCAAATATTTTCCATCAAAAATTTCGATCTTCATTTCAGTGTGAAGGACCATCCAGAATACCCATTCAATGACCCATTCTAATTGAGGAATGATGCTGAATTGGTGTATATAATATGTTATTTATTGTTGAATTTATAGCTTTAATTGAACACATATTGTCTCAATGCAAGAACTTATGATTCTCATAAATTGCTATTTTTGTTTATTTATTACGTCCTATGTTTTGCAATAATTGTGATTTATTTATTGAAATAAAATATCTAAAGACACTGGAATGTTTTGTACATTTGATAAATACGGGAAAATAGAAATATTAAGGTAATTTGGGCGATTACCTAATGCACGATACTTCAAGCTTTAACTTGAAGAAAAAAAACACATATCACCAGCAAACAATCGTCATGGTGACTTCAAGATGAACAACAACAATAAAGGTTTGAATCCATTGGTTGGTTCTACCATGTTTTTGTGGAAACTTTGTCTCGTGTTCATTAGCTCCATATTCTTTCATTTTTGATTCAGGATGAAGTTGTCACGTATATACTTTCATTCAAACATGGTAAAACTTATATCCAGTAGGCAAATAATTTGAGAAATCGCATTTAAAAGAAAATGTTTAAAGCTGTGTAGTGTTGCAATGATCAGACAAAAACACAAAGAAAATCAAAGACTGACAAAAGCATAGAGGAAACCAATGAAATAACATTAAAACTGCTATTAGTGATCTTCCATGAAAGTTTCGGATAAATATCTTTTTCCCCAAACGAGTATCTCAAATTGAATACCTTCTGAAATTGCACAATGATTCGTTCGTTATATAGGGCAAACACTTCAGCGCGGTATAGGGTTATGGTCGTGAACAAATAAAAGCATAGTGAGTAAATGCATATGGGAAAAAATCCGTATAGATACATGGTGAGATTAAGCAAATGGAACAACGCTTTAATTGTTGTTCTTAATCTTGAAGTCAGCATGAGGCCTTCAACAAAGAGAAAACACTCCTACCTAATAGTAAGTTCAAGACAGCCCTTAGCACCTGTTTCAGCGGAATTCACTTGATAAATGCTGAACAACGCTACATCCATGCATCATTTGTGTCATGGATGCGGGGCTGTCAAGCATAACATATCGGGCAAAGCAGTCTTACAAATTGCAATTGTAATTGTTTGTTCTCTCGAAAAATGAGAGAACAACGAAAGTTGCATTTAAATATTTCATTTAAGAACCAGAAGAAAACAATATTTTGTCCTTTTTGTCTCATTATTAGACAATATTGACGTGGCATAAAAGGGCATTTCATCAAGCTTGTTGACGCAAGATTGAGGCTGATATAAATTCTTCGTTGGAAATGTCAATGCCGATATAACTGCGTCTTGTCCAAGGGGTCATAACTTCTTCAAATATTGACTAAATGAGCCAAAAACTCGACCTATAATTCATATCCATATCTACAGACCAAGATAGGCATCTATTACATCGTTAGATGACCATACCATGAACAGTTATTGAGATTTGACTTTTAGGTTTAGTTGAATTCAAACAGATAAATCGGAAAATGTATGTGAGATAACAAAAATACCGAAGTAACTGTAAATTAACTTTCTGCATATGGCTATTTCGACAACTAATGTCTCATCAGTGCAGATAAAATCAAAACATTGGAAATCCAGAAATAGAAAGGAGCACAAAGGCTGATAAAGAACAAATTATCGGGAAGATATAAATAGAAAGCTAAAGTCAGCTAGGGACAGAGCTTTGCATGAGGGAGAAATTCCTTAGTTTTAAACAAAATTTTCAAATTTAGATAATACATGTTTCCAAAAAAATAGGTTTTCGAGCCAGTACCAAAGTAAAATGAAGCAATTTCTTTGAGACTCGCAATTAATCGAAATCAAAATAAACCTGCAATATGATAAGAAAACAAATCAAATGCATCAGTGCAGTTAATTACTAGACTCAGGTGTAAACCAAATTTGTATAAAAATAGCATCCATCATGGCAAAAAACATGATTAATGACTGAGAATTAAATCAGTTGGGTCCAAAATAAACATCCTAATCGATGTGCTAGTTACCTAGAATATAATTGGGGCAGAACTAGCAGACAATAACAAAGATAACTTAGTCACACTGTTGACATTTATAAGTTATTACTTGCTGTACTCATCGCCTACGCCTATACTATCACTAAAGTACAATACAAATCAAACACCTCTTTAAACAATAACTACAAAAGTTCATTCACAGGACAACGCCTCTATGTAGGGACCAGTATATCAATTCCTCCAGAAAATACAAAGTCCATGGCAATGTTTCTGCATAGACAGTATGTTGTTATATCTTCCATGCATGCAGTCACTGTAAGGAACAATAGATCAAATGTTAAATTAAAAATCGGATCAAGGATAGTTTATTGTATAGTTCACGCGGAGGAAATTGTGGTCGACTCCTAGCTGATCAATGTCAGCTCTCATGATCCTTTTAAAAATTTTTGTTCCGCCAGATAAAATATACGAAATTTACATATGGAGCTATGATTATGCAGATGGTCGTCAGCATGCGGTGTTTCATCCTTATGTAACGCCTACATGCCCAGCAAATTTATCTCATTATTTTGTTCTTTAAAATTGTTTCTGAAGATTTTCGATACAAGACTTATTATTATGGTGGAAATAGTAGGGTGCCCAAGAGACGATTTTTCCAATTTCAGGTTAAAGGAATAATACACACCTGTTTGGAAAGAGGATACCATGGCGCATCGAAATGACGATGTCGTAAGGATTGAATCTGGTCACATTTTATTTTAGATGGGGTCAAAGGTCAGCTCCTAAAATTTTGAAAATTTTGATGCATTTTAAAGTGAGCTTCATTTCACATATAAAACTGCAACGAAATTCGAATTTTATTGTATAGTTTATTAGGGTAGTTCTTTAGTTTTAGTTTTTTATAATGATTTGTGTGTTGTCTTCGTTCAACAAGTTTCAAAGTTGGCATTTTGTTTTAAAGGCCTATCATTTTGAATATTTGCACTTCCGTGATATGAGAGGTTCTTTCGGATAGAAAGAACTGCGCATTTCTGACTTTTATAGGATTATTCTTTAAAGGAAAGCTTGAATTTAATATTAAAACGAACAACTAAAAAATAAACTTCGTTTAGGCGAAATAAATCGTACTTTTATTATTGGTATAAATAAGTCAATTTACCCCCCCAAAACACACACTGATATAAATCTAAGTTAAACCGTTCCTACTGAGACATATCCCTATGATATTATCTGAAATGACATGGAAAAGTGATTTTAAACGTGAAAACAAACACATGTGCTAGGAAAATCAAAACACAAGCAACGTAAAATTGTCATTAGATTCTAGCTTTTTAACTAGACTTGGGCTTGTCAAGTAGTTTTGACAAGAAATGATTAGAGTTATCCTTCGTTGTACACTTGAAAGAACATGACCAATCGGCATGGTCTTCACACTGACTAAAATTTGAAAGTTTTACGCACATTTTGGCTTTTTAATTGTTAATTTCTCTTTAACGGTGGACATTACATCCATGATTTTTGGAGCATATGTACAATTTGTATATGTACTTTCGTTAAAGTTGGAATTTTCAGAAATAAAGCATAGCTATTTCGCATTCAATGAAAATGTCGTTAATTTAGACTCAAATTTACCAAGACATTAGACCGATAAATAACAAAAACCAGTCAAAAATAACTTGCAGTCTATCATTCAAATAAATATTTATGGTCTTGGCTTTATCGTAAATAACTTTTTATTAGAATATAAGAGAGTACTACTATTTTCTATGACTTCAAAGATACCATATCCCAAGCACTGTATTAGGGTACCCTTAAAAAGGAGAAATTAGAGAAATCGTGACCACAGGAACTTTCTTCGACAGCTAAAAATTTGAAATTTAACAGTTGTTCTATCATTTAAAACAAAAATTAGCCGTGTGTGATTCCATTAACCCAAACTCGAAAACTAAGCGTCTTTTTAGACATTGGGCACCCTACTAGAAAATTGACTCTCCGTGAATAAGAAATAGTTCTAAGAAGATGTACTACAATCTCAAAAGTAACGAAAACTAGAACTAACAATCTAATGATTTTAATACCCCAAACAATTTAAAATTGACATTTAATAGTTGAAAAATAACAATGAACATAACATGTTATGTTAGACATATGTTAATAAATATAAATTAACAAGGAATCATATGTTAGTGTTTTGATAAGTATAAATGCAATTAAATTCAATTCGAAAGTTTCGAAAGTTGATGTCTTTAAAACAATAATATCACAATTATTTATTAGACAAAGGTAATAAAATCTTTTTTTTTCAAATATTTACAAAATTCCTCATGAAATAAAACATATATAACCTTGGAAATAATAACAAAAATGTCAGACACGAGAGTGGAAGACCCAAAGTCTGAAACAAAGTTGTACAGTTCAAGACAATTGATATCTTATTCTTGGATGTCTCAAATTTTCATGACCTGCCTTTTCTCAGAATTTTGATTTTATTTCTTGTCCTGATGTGTCTTTTCACTTAAGGACGTCACTTTTAATGACGTCAAGAAAATCTGAAATGTATACAACAGCGAAGTTTGTTTTCCAAGACAATTTTCCTCGATTTTTCTGTAAAATTGTACTTCATATCAGAAAAAAATTATCATACAATGATAAGATACAATAACGATTTACAATGAGAACATTCCTAGGCTTTCTGCAGTAATGTGTTTAACATTTCAATACAATTTACACCAAACAGCACATGGTAATTTCGACTTGCATAATAACATTACAAGAAATGCTTTCATAAATAGACAATTACTGTGTCACATAAAAAGGTTGCATGAGGCTGTCTTTTTAAGAAGTAAATGTATAGTCCAACTTGTGAGTTATTCAACATCACATTGCAGTCTTCATAAACTATGTGACTACTGTGATGCATGTAACAAGTAAACAAAAAATTGCAAGTTTTGCTTGTTTTCCATTATAGGTTAAATTTGATTGCTATATTTTTAATTTTATTGTTGTATTTTGAAAATTCAGTTGGGGAAATCTTGCACTTGTTTGAGAGGTTCTACACCGTAAGTTTCCCTCGTTCCCTTGCGCTCATTTCGGGACAGACTGAAATTTCTTATGACCATAAAATACAAAATGGTACAGCACAAAATTGTCACAAAATAGTAATCATGATATTTATCTAGTTTCAGGATATTTTATAACAGAAAAATAGTAATGGTGCATTACATGATACCCCGCCACTTTTCACAAAATTTCAAAGTTTAAAGAGACATAAGTCTAGATCCCTGTGTACTTCTGAACCCAAAATTATATTTGACCTGTGTTTTATGGCAAACAAATAACTAAATACCGAAGTTACTGTGAATTTATTTTCTGCATATGCGCATTTCGACAACTTATGTCTCTTCAGTGCAGATAAAATCTAAACGTTTGGAAGACCATAAAATCAAATATATTAAAAAAACTGATAGAGAACAAATACCAAATATGATCCAAATGTAAAGCCAAAATCAGCTAAGGACAGAGCTTTGCGTGAGGGAGATACTCCTTAGTTTTCAATGAAATTTACAAAAATTAAGATATTGCAAGGTTTGAAATTTGAAATAAAATCGGCTTTCGGGTCAGCACCGAAGTACTGACTACTGGGCTGGTGAATACCC
Organism: Modiolus philippinarum; assembly: GCA_002080025.1. Classification (NCBI taxonomy): domain Eukaryota; kingdom Metazoa; phylum Mollusca; class Bivalvia; order Mytilida; family Modiolidae; genus Modiolus; species Modiolus philippinarum. The sequence continues at coordinate 146,173 of MJUU01058156.1, forward strand.
TCGGGGACTAACAGTCCACCAGCAGAGGCATCGACCCAACTTACATACCAAAATAGAAGACAATATCTTATTTCATTCACAAGTTATCAGTCGGGAACCCTATAATTTGCAAAATTTCTAAGTTTCAAGGGGCATAACTCCAGAACCCCTTGGACCTCTGAACCAAAATTCAACCTTGGCCTGTGTTTTCTTATTAACAAGTTACATACCAAGTTTGAAGACAATGTATTATTTCATTCACAAGTTATGAGTCGGAAACCCTAAAATTCACAAAATTTTGAAGTTTCAAGAGTCATAACTCCAGAACCCCTTTGACCTCTGAACCAAAATTCTAACTGGGCCTGTATTATGTTATTAACAAGTTACATACCAAATCTGAAGCCTATATATTATTTCATTCACAAGTTATCAGTCGGAAACCCTAAAATTCGCACAATTTCAAAGTTTCAAGGGGCATAACTCCAAATACATTCAAATTTGGCCTGTGTTTTGTTATCAACAAGTTACATACCAAGTTTGAAGACAATATATTTTTTTCATTCACAAGTTAAAAGTCGGGAACCCTAAAATTTGCAAAATTTTGAAGTTTCAAGAGTCATAACTCCAGAACCCCTTAGACCTCTAAACCAAAATTCTAACTGGTCCTGTGTTTTGTTATTAACAAGTTACATACAAAATTTGAAGCCAATGTATTATTTCATTCACAAATTATCAGTCGGAACCCTAAAATTCGCAAAATTTTGAAGTTTAAAGGGGCATAACTTCAGAACCCCTTAGACCTCTGAACCCAAATTCGAACATGCCCTGTGTTTTGTTATTAACATGTTACATACCAAGTTTGAAGACAATATATTATTTCATTCACAAGTTATCAGTCGGAAACCCTAAAATTTGCACAATTTCAAAGTTTCAAGGGGCATAACTCCAGAACCCCTTGGATCTCAGAACCTAAATTCAAACTTGGCCTGTGTTTTGTTATCAACAAGTTACATACCAAGTTTGAGGACCTTTTTGTTATTTCGTTCACAAATTATCATTCGGAAACCTTCGGGGGACAGACGGACGGATGGACGGACGGACGAACGGACACATGACTGAGGGTATCACATAATACCTCGCCACTTCGTGTGGCGGGGTATAAAAAGCACATTTTTAGTTAATTGAGATGAAATAAAATATAATTCTTGATAATGAAACTTGATATAAACAGTTCAGTTGTGAATCCTACATCAAACAAGGACAATTAAGTTATTTTTATATACAAATTTCATCATGGATATTGAATATCAATTTTCATTTGGTGTCATAGATTTTGAATATCAATCCTCATTTGGTGGGTTTTCATGACCTGTTACAAAATCAGCAGTAACTTGTATCTGCGATGGATTATATCCCGATATAACTGGAAACAATGGTTCGTCACAATTTACGCTATCAACAACACATAATTTTTCACCATTCTCACTATTGTAAATTTCCCATTTTCCATCCGCCGTATCGAGTAGAAAACCCATTACAATTTTACACCGTTCATTTACTTGATTCTTTACCAGTCTTTTGTGGAATAATACTTTTCTATCTCTTACAACGTGAAAACAGACAGAGTCACAAGCTGGATGATGTGCTCCAATGAGAGACCAGGCGAAGGGCTGACCCTCAATGTACTTTTTGTTATCTATTGAAGCCTTCCTTGCTATTCCAATCTCAAAGGCAATGTTGTTCTTCTCTAATAAGGCAACGACCTCCACTTCTAGGATAACTTCATAGAAGTACCGTCCAGGCTTGGTGAAAACATGTGTTCCTCGCGCTCCTTTGAACTTTTTGTGGCTAAAATATAATTAAGTCTTGATAGTGTAATTAGGTGTTTTAAATGTAAAGCTACTCTTTCAATAACAAAATATCGAATTCACTGTTTATATAGTATCTGCATATGCGCATTTCTACCACTTGTGTCTATTCATTGCATATTAAATCAAAATGAAATGTCAAACTAGATGTTGTCGGAAACGACAGCTATCCCCGCACTCCCTGTTTGACACAGAAAACAGTTGTTATACACCCTTGGCATATTTTTTGCATTATTTTTTAAATCTACCTATTGATAGTCATTATTGTTACTAAGAGAATTCTAGGATATATGGTTGCTAGGTAGAATTCCAAAAATAGGTGGTCTTTGAGACTTTCAGGAAATTTACCACGATTGAAATCAATATTTTTGAAATCCAGTTGATGAAAATGTTTTTCCTAAACTAAATAAACAATTTAAGTATGGTTGCTAGGTAGAATTCCAAAAAAATAAGTGGTCTTTGAGACTTTCAGGAAATTTATCAAAATTGGAACAAATATTTTTGAAATCCAATTTATGAAAACGTTCGTCCTACACTACACAAACATTTTAAGTATGGTTGCTAGGTAGAATTCAAAAAAATAAGTGGTCTTTGAGACTTTCAGGAAATTTACCAAAATTGGAATCAAATATTTTTGAAATCCAATTGATGAAAATGTTCATCCTAAACTACACAAACATTTTAAGTATGGTTGCTAGGTAGAATTCAAAAACATAGGTAATCAACGATTACAGAGTTCGCCTCGTTATGGCACTTTGTCACAGTAACAAAATCTTGACTGGATGTTGACATCACATTTGCATGCCTAAGCAAGGTTACATGATCCTACCATGTATAGTGACTGAGATCTGAACTTGCCTGAAAACTTGGACATAAATCACTCATGCGTAAAACATAAGTCAAAGTGACATACTTTTGCCTGGATGCTGATGTACCATCAGGGATGCATGCCTATGCAAGGTTACATGATCCTACCATGTAAAGTGACAGAGATATGAACTTGTTCAAAAACTTGGATGTAAATCAATCAAGCGGAAAATATAGGTCAAAGTGACCTTATTTTGTCTGGATGCTGATCTACCATCAGAGTTATATGCATATGCCAGGTTACATGATTGCACCATGTATAGTGACTAAGACCTGAACTCGTCCTAAAACTTGAATGTAAATCAATCAAGCATATAATATAGGTCAAGGTGTCCTAATTTTGCCTGGATGCTGACCAACCATCAGAGATGTATGCATATGCAAGGTTACATGATCCTACCATGTGTAGTGACTGAGATCTGAACTAGTCAGAAAACTTGAATGTAAATCAATCAAGCGTAAAATATAGGTCAAAGTG
>MJUU01058156.1:149374-171288 GCA_002080025.1 Modiolus philippinarum
GAAAACTTGAATGTAAATCAATCAAGCGTAAAATATAGGTCAAAGTGTCCTTATTTTGCCTGGATGCTGATTCACCATCAGAGTTGCATGCATATGCAAGGTTGCATGATCCTACCATGTATAGTGACTAAGATCTGAACTCGTCCGAAAACTTGAATGTAAATCAATCAAGCGTTAAATATAGGTCAAAGTGACCTAAATTTGTCTGGATGCTGATACACCATCAGAGTTGCATGCATATGAAAGATTACATGATCCTACCATGTATAGTGACTGAGATCTGAACTCGTCCGAAAACTTGAATGTAAATCAATCAAGCGTAAAATATAAGTCAAAGTGACCTAATTTTGCCTTGATGCTGACCTTCCATCAGAGATGCATGCATATGCAAGGTTACATGATCCTACCATGTATAGTGTGGTTTGCATTGAGCTACAATGATAAAGACAGAACCATGTCCAAATTCTGGAAAAAAAAATATTGATTACAAAAATGCATAGTGCACATCTAAAATATTTAATTAAGCTCCTGCATAAGTTTCATGAAATTCCAACCAGTGGTTTAAGAGGAGTAGTGGATACCAGGTGGTCACCATATGGTTTGCATTGAGATAAAATGACAAAGTCCAAAACATGTCAAAAATCTTTTTAAAAAAAAAGAAATTATTGATGTACAAAATGCATAGTGCATATCTATAATATGTAATTAAGGTCTTGCATAAGTTTCATGAAATTTCAATAAGAGGTTTACCAGGAGTAGTAGATATCAGATGGTCACCATATAAAAAGACAGGGTCCAAAGCATGTCAAAAATCTGAAAAAAGGGAATTATTGATAGACAAAATGATAGTGCACATCTACAATATGTAACTAAGCACCTGAATAGGTTCCATGAAATGCCAATCTGTGGTTTAGGGGGAGCAGTGGATACCAGGTGGTCACAATATGGTTTGCATTGAGCTAAAATGAAGAAGTCCAAAACATGTAACAAATCTGGAAAAGGGAGAATTATTGGAAACAAAATGCAAAGTGCACATCTACAATATGTAATTAAGCTTTTGAATTAATTTCATGAAATTTCAATCACTGGTTTAGGAGGAGTAGTGGATACCAGCTTTTGGGTACAGAAAGGCGGACGGATTAACGCAAGGAAGGACAGACGGACATCATGAACACTATATACCTTCCGCAAAGCGGGGGTATAAATATCAATCACTTCTCCCGTAAATATTCTCTTTTTCGCAACCTATATAAAATATCTCTCTTAATTAAATGGGGACTTATAGATTTTTTCAGCTTAAAAGATATCTGAAGTGTTCACCTCTAAAATCTCAAATAATAAAAAATCTATTTGATATTGCTAAATAGTAAGCATATTCTTACAGTTAAATATTCTTTGTAAATATTGCTGAAAAATACTGAATTTGGCCTGATTTCAAAGGCCTGATTATAGTAAAATATGATCAGTGACATATCCTTTTTATTTTATTTTTTTGAACAAATGAGTTACAACCTGAAACATATCTGATATTTTTATTAGACTCGATCCACCTTCATTTGAAATGTTTATGAACACAATATTTTGTTCAGTGTAAACCATACATATGACAAAAGAAAAAGGAGTTTCATCTATTTTAGTGGACTACAGTTGATTTTTTTTCCTCAATCCAATTATAGTTATCTTAACTGCCACATGGGATTGCCATGATACACTTCAAATTAATAATGAATAAGAGTATGTTGCTGTTCAGAAACATGTATTAATGAGTAAAGACTTTAGAGCTGAACCATTCTACCGGTACTGAGGTATTAATTTCTCCTTCAACACAGAAGGGCTCTTGTCTCCAAAGTGCTGCATTAATCTACATAATAGCAACCTTTATTTGTCACAGGTGAAAATAGTTTATTCTTACCGATTTGGTCGCTGTACAGACATCTTTNAGGTTTTAATTTTGGACAAACGTACGTTTTATACGGCTTGCCTAAAACTCTGTTAATTTGTCCAGTATTTGTAATTTGGGCTGCATTTTAATGAAAAAGTCAGAAAGGTGCGTGGTTGTATTGTAAATGAAATTGAAAATTTAAACAAATGAGAAGCTGATAATGATATGAAACAAAGACCAATCTATTTCGGTGACCCAATTTTCTTCTGCTTAGAAAGGGCAATACAATTAAATATTGTTTACTGTAAACAGGAAATTTTTCGCGTCAGTCTTATTTTCGAAGTTTTCGTGTTAAGAGGTAAAGCGCGAAAATAAAACTTCCGTGGATATTTTGATGCTAATGAATAATTAGGTACAAAAAAAAAAAAAAAAAGATCGTCGCGAAAATTTCCCAGTTTCCAGTAAAAGATTTATGTGACGTGAATGATAAGTATTGAAAAGAACTTTTGTAAATAGTAGCATAATGTTTATTTTTTTTACAGATAGAGTGCCATGCATATCTTCAACAAAATAAATTGGTGGATTTTTGTAAAAGAAGAAATATTTCAGTAACTGCTTATGCGCCACTTGGATCTCCAGGATTACAAATAAGGTATAAAACATCAATTCAAACAAACATTGGTAAAATATCTGATAGAGTATCCGAGAGATCATTAGTTCTTGAATTTCTCAATTGGATTTCACTTCAAAATGGAAGCTGGTGTCAGTCAGAAGGATGAATGTTATTAGGGAAGTTTTTGCAGCAGTTTTTTTTGTTTGGCTATTTTCGCGTTAAATGATCAAGCGCGAAAATAAAACTGTTGTGAATATTTTATACAATGAGACGATTAGCAATTTGACCAGCAACCGCGAATTCAAGAAATTTGTTCTGAAAACCGCGAAAAAAGACAGTGTGAAAATTTCCCGGTTTACAGTAACCTTTTCATTATGATAAATTACCGCCCTTGTATTATTTACAATGGATGTTTAATGATCAGAAAATCTATACATCCGTTATATGACAAAAGTACATATAGATAACAACCTCCCATTTTGAATTGAGTTAATTATTATTTCTTAATTTTGCTTTTCTAGAAACAATGGGAAATGTTGGAGTTTATTTGATGAACCTATTGTTACAAAAATTGCCAGGAGGCATCAAAAGACGCCAGCACAGGTAAAAAATTATTCAAAAATTTGTAAGTTCTTATACTAAAGGTACCACGCATTCATATGTCTGAAATTTGTATAGTCACCATCAGTGCATATGTCTGATATTTGTATAGTCACCATCAGTGCATATGTCTGAAATTTGTATAGTCACCATCAGTGCATATGTCTGATATTTGTATAGTCACCATCAGTGCATATGTCTGATATTTGTATAGTCACCATCAGTGCATATGTCTGATATTTGTATAGTCACCATCAGTGCATTTCTCGTATTGTTTAATTGATGCTAAAACACATTTTATGATCACTTATGTAAGATTTATCTGCCGTACCTATTGCATGAGTAATTTTTTCAAATATTTTTTATTCCAGTTTTTACCAATCTATCAATAATTAACATATCTACTCATGTTTAACTTATCATAATTTGCAGTTTAAATTTTATTTCTTAATCCACACATCTTAGATTATTTCTCCAATGGTTAACTCATAAATTATTTTTTTAGATCCTATTACGTCACACAATGCAACGTGGGATAATACTTATACCAAAAACACAAAATTCACAGAGAATGTGTGAAAATCTCGAGGTACTTATTTTTATTTTTATATACACATGGCCTATATTGGCACAATTTATGTAAGTCAGTACTTAATTGGATTATCTATTAACATCATGCAGGCAAACTTGACGGTAAAATTCTACCATAAAAAATGATAAACTTGAATTAGAAACCATTAAGCTTCTTGTAAAATAATTAGATATGACTATTGTAGAAGTTTTGCCTTTTTATCCTAAATAAAATATTTTAAAGATGATACAGTTGTCTCCCTGTCCTCTGAAATATCTGAATGTGATATTGGCATACATTAAGATTTGTTTTTTTTTTCATTGAACATTCATGCTTAAAATGGTCTTTCTTTGTCTTCTAGATACAAACCTTTTCACTGACAACACAGGAAATGAGAGATTTAGGAAAACTTGATTCTAACAGAAGAGTATTTACATTCCTAGGGTAAGTTTCTTAAGTGGAGCTCATACCTGCATAAAATAATGTAATAATAAAATGTCAAATCTATTGAGTCCTTGACCATTTCCAATTCTCATCGTTGTACAATAATTCAAACCATGAAAAGAAAAAAAAAACAATAACTAACAGATAAAACCTAAAGTACAAAAAAAGAAACACCAGATTAGATATTTTCATATATGTTAATTAGGATATTCTAAGTCATGACAAGCAAAAATGTTTTAGAAACAACGGTTGCAGACTGTAATATAAACAAATACTGTATAGGGCTTTATATTCGCGATACGAAATTTTCGCGGTTTCCAATATTTGATTTATTCGCGGGGTTTTATATTCGCGGATTTTCAGTTTAAGTCATTATGTTTATAATATTCAGGTTTACACTAAAGTATTCGCGGGTATAAATTTTCGCGCTTATCGTTTTAAACGCGAATAGTGCGAAAATTAATACCCCGCGAAATATAGCAACCATACAATAATGTAAATATTACAAAAATCAAGAGACAGAGACATGGCAAAAGTATGAATACGGGAAAAAGAGGCGAAACCGCCACAAAGCACGTTAAATGAAAATAAACCTTAACTTCTTTATGTCTGGGAACCATAAATTTTTCTTATTATAGTGTTGAAGATAACTTTGTCATATTCTTGTATGGAACATTGTTGATATATCAATAATTCTTATATAATTTGCATAATAGGAAATACGCTGATACGATTGGTTGAATTGACTTCCGGTAGTAATTTCTGAAGTCGTTTATTTTTCGATAGACGACGTTGACCGAACTACATTTAAGTTCACCTTATAAATTCATACGCCGAGTGAATCAAATAGAACAAAAACGTGTGATTGGCATTATCAAAGTAAGAATTGAATTACTTATAATCAAATCAAAAGAATTATAAGGATTACACACCGTTTGAAAGGAATTTATAGGAGTATAAACGGGACCAAGTCACTCACAAACATATCATAAAAGTCCTTCGGACTTTTATTTCTTTGTGAGTGAATTGGTCCCGTTTATACTCCAATACATTCCTTTAAAACGGTGTTTGATCTTATAATAAAATCTGATTAAAAAACATAGTGCTCAATTCGAAATGTCATGACTGTTTTCAAATATTTTACAGCAAAAAATTGTTATCTTCATTTCAGTGTGAAGGACCATCCAGAATACCCATTCAATGACCCATTCTAATTGAGGAATGATGCTGAATTGGTGTATATAATATGTTATTTATTGTTGAATTTATAGCTTTAATTGAACACATATTGTCTCAATGCAAGAACTTATGATTCTCATAAATTGCTATTTTTGTTTATTTATTACGTCCTATGTTTTGCAATAATTGTGATTTATTTATTGAAATAAAATATCTCAAGACACTGAAATGTTTTGTACAGAATGAGGAAAAGTTTGGGTAAATACAGGAAAATAGAAATATTAAGGTAATTTGGGCGATTACCTAATACACGATACTTCAAGCTTTAACTTGAAGGAAAAACACATATCACCAGCAAACAAACGTCATGGTGACTTCAAGATGAACAACAACAATAAATGTTTGAATCCATTGGTTGGTTCTACCATGTTTTTGTGGAAACTTTGTCTCGTGGTCATTAGCTCCATATTCTTTCATTTTTGATTCAGTATTTTTGATTCAGGATGGAGTTGTCACGTATATACTTTCATTCAAACATCCAGTGGGCAAATAATTTGAGAAATCGCAATTAAATGTTTAAAGCTGTGTAGTGTTGCAATGATCAGACTAAAACACAAAGAAAATCAAAGACTGACAAAAGCATAGAGGAAACCAATGAAATAACATTAAAACTGCCATTAGTGATCTTCAATGAAAGTTTCGGAATAATATCTTTTCCCCAAACGAGTATCTCAAATTGAATACCTTCTAAAATTGCACAATGATTCGTTCGTTATATAGGGCAAAAACTTCAGCGCGGTATAGGGTTATGGTCGTGAACAAATAAAAGCATAGTGAGTAAATGCATATGGGACAAAATTCGTATAGATACATGGTGAGATTAAGCAAATGGAACAACGCTTTAATTGTTGTTCTTCATCTTGAAGTCAGTATGAGGCCTTCAACAAAGAGAAAACACTTCTACCTCATAGTAAGTTCAAGACAGCCCTTAGCACCTGTTTCAGCGGAATTCACTTGATAAATGCTGAACAACTCTACATCCATGTATCATTTGTGTCATGGATGCGGGGTTGTCAACAAGCATAACACATCGGGCAAAGCAGTCTTACAAATTGCAATTGTAATTATTTGTTCTCTCGAAACAAGAGGCTCTCAAGAGCCTGTATCGCTCACCTGGGACCTGCAGCACTATAATTCCAAATTGATGGTCCGTCTTTGGTGGTGTATGTACATAAGAATCAGAAACTTTTTATAAAATTTAATTAAAATTGTTCAAGCAGTTTCAGAGAAGATTTTTGAATGCAGTTTCCAAACTTAAGGGACTTAGTAAATCTACGTTCCCTGCTGGCAGCTATTTAACATAAAACTTTGAAGAGGGTCACATAAGGACTATCATATCAAAATTCTACTGAAATTGTTCAAGCAGTCTCAGAGGAGAAGATCTTTTTATGCATTTCCCACTGGGTCCAATGATAAACTATGTTTTGCTACTGGTGGCCATGTCGGAAGACGGATCAGCACTAAAGTAACAAGCTTGGTCAAATCAAAATCTCACAAGTTTCATTTATGCAATGTTTAAATTGAATCCATTCAATGGTAATCCATGATATCTTTGTATGCATTTCCCCATTGCTGGCAGCCATGTTGGATGATGGATCAGAACTGAAGTAACAACACTTTGTCAGCTTCTCACAAGCAAGGTTTGGATTACGCAGTTCTCTAGAAGAAGATCTTTTGTTTGCACCTGACAGGCATCATTCATGTCATGTTTGATTTAAATCCATTTAGCAGTTCTCTAGAAGATCTTTGTGTACATTTCCCATTGGGTCCAATGCTGTCCGCACGTAAGATGACAGATTGGCACCAAAGTAATAACACTTGGTCAGCACCTCATAAACATCATTCATGCCATGTTTGGTTCAAATCCATTCAGTGGTTCTAAAGTAAAAGTTCTTTGTATGCATTTTCCCATAGGGTCCAATGTTAAAATTAAGATCCCCGCTGGCGGCCGTGTTGGATGATGGATCGGCACTAAAGTAACAACACTTCGTCAGCACCTCATAAGCATCATTCATGCCAAGTTTCGTTCAAATCCATTCACTGGTTCTCAAGAAGAAGTTCTTTGTATGAATTTTCCCATTAGGTCAAATGGTAAACTAAGTTCCCCGCTGGCGGCCATCTTGGAAGCGGTTGGAAAACTTGAATGTGTTCAATAAAATATAGTCCTTAACATGCTGAACATTTTTGCATTTAAACTTGACCTCTATCTCAAAGCGTTTTTGAAATATAGGACAAAGTAAAAAATCACGAAAAATTTGACTAATAAAGGACCACAACTCATATATAGGTACTTGGCTTTTCTTCAAAATATCCATGTGGGTAGATCTTAACATGCTGAACATTTTTGCAATTTAAACTTAACTTCTATCTGCTATAGTTTTTTCAATAAAAAATAAAAAACATCAAAATTTTGAAAATTCTACGGAAAAAGGGCAATAACTCTTAGACGAGTTATCAGATTTTCTTCAAAATTTCAGCATGGGTAGATCTTCTCATGCTGATCATTTTTACTCCCGACAGATTTTTGATATCTGTAACGGTTTTTGAGTTATTTGCCAAAAACTGTAATTTACCCCTATGTTCTATTTTTAGTAACGGCAGCCATGTTGTTTGACCTAAGACATACAAAATAACAAATTTGAAACTAGATACCCTAGTGATGATTCAGTTCAAGTTTGGTTCCATTTGACCCAGTGGTTTCAGAGGAGAAGATTTTTGAAAGTGAGCTTACGACGGACGGACGACGGACGCCAAGTGATGGCAAAAGCTCACCCTGGCATAGCCAGGTGAGCTAATAAGAGAGAACAGCGAAAATTGCATTTAAATATTTCATTTAAGAACCAGAAGAAAACATTTTTTTGTCCTTTTTTCTCATTATTAGACAATATTGACGTGGCATAAAAGGGCATTTAATTAAGTTTGTTGACGCAAGATTGAGGCTGATATAAATTCTTCGTTGGAAATGGCAATGCCGATATAACTGCGTCTTGTCCAAGGGGTCATAACTTCTTCAAATATTGACTAAATGGGCCAAAAACTCGACCTGTAATTCATATCCATGTCTACAGACCAAGATAGGCATCTATTACCATCCTTAGATGACCCTACCATGAACAGTTATTGAGATTTGACTTTGAGGTTTAGTTGAATTCAAACAGATAAATCGGAAAATGTATGTCAGATAACAACAAGACCGAAGTAACTGTAAATTTACTTTCTGCATTTGGCTATTTCGACAACTAATGCCTCATCAGTGCAGATAAAATCAAAACATTGGAAATCCAGAAATAGAAAGGAGCACAAAGGCTGATAAAGAACAAATAATCGGAAAGATCTAAATAGAAAGCTAAACTCAGCTAAGGACAGAGCTTTGCATGAGGGAGAAATTCCTTAGTTTTAAACAAAATTTTCAAATTTAGATAATGCATGTTTCCAAAAAATAGGTTTTCAAGCCAGTACCAAAGTAAAATGAAGCAATTTCTTTGAGGCTCTCAATAAATCAAAATGAATTTTGTATTCATTTTACGATCCTATAGCCTGCATATTTCCAGATATACACGCTGTACCCTTATATGGGGACGCAGACTTCACTGGTAGGCGAACTTTAATGCTTTTGTTTTGCATAAAAAAATCTAAACTTGCAATATGATAAGAAAACAAATCAAATGCATCAGTGCAGTTAATTACTAGACTCAGGTGTAAACCAAATTTGTATAAAAATAGCATCCATCATGGCAAAATACATGATTAATGACTGAGAATTAAATCAGTTGGGTCCAAAATAAACATCCTAATCGATGTGCTAGTTACCTAGAATATAATTGGAGCATAACTAGCAGACAATAACAAAGATAACTTAGTCACACTGTTGACATTTATAAGTTATTACTTGCTGTACTAATCGCCTACGCCTATACTATCACTAAAGTACAATACAAATCAAACACCTCTTTGAACAATAACTACAAAAGTTCATTCACAGGACAATGCCTCTATGTAGGGATCAGTATATCAATTCCTCCAGAAAATACAAAGTCCATGGCAATTTTTCCGCATAGACAGTATGTTGTTATATCTTCCATGCAGTCACTGTAAGGAACAATAGATCAAATGTTAAATTAAAAATCGGATCAAGGATAATAAATTGAGGAAATTGTGGTCGTATCCTAGCTGATCAATGTCAGCTCTCATGATCCTTTTAAAAATTTATGTTCCGCCAGATATAAAATACGAAATTTACATATGGAGCTATGATCACAGTGGCTATGATTCTGCAGATGGTCGTCAGCATGCGGTGTTTCATCCTTATGTAATGACCGTTGAAATCTTAAATATTTTAACGCCTACAAATTTTTTATGCCAAGCATATTTATCTCATTATTTTGTTCTTTAAAATTGTTTCGTGTGGTGGGATATGAGACTTATTATTTTGATGGTGGAAAATTGACTCTCTGTGAATAAGAAATAGTTCTAACAAGATGTATTACAATCTCAAAAGTAACGAAAACTAGAACAAACAATCTAATGATTTTAATATCCCAAACAATTTTAAATTGACATTTAACAGATGAAAAATAACAATGAACATAACATGTAATGTTAGACATATGTTAATAAATATAAATTAATAAGGAATCATATGTTAGTGTCTTGATAAGTATAAATGCAATTAAATTCAATTCGAAAGTTTCGAAAGTTGATGTCTTTAAAACAATAGTATCACAATTATTTATTAGACAAAGGTAATAAAATCTTTTTTTTCAAATCTCATGAAATAGAACATATATAACCTTGGAAATAATAACAAAAATGTCAAACACGAAAGTGGAAGATCCTAAGTCTGAAAGGAAAGTTGCACAGTGCGACACAATTGATATCCTATTATTGGATGTCTCAAATTTCCCTGACCTGCCTTTTCACAGAATTTTGATTTTATTTCGTGTCCCGATGTGTCTTTTCACTTAAAGACGTCACTTTTTACGACGTCAAGAAAATCTGAAATGTATACCACAGCGAAGTTTGTTTTCCCAAGACAATTTTCCTCGATTTTTTCTGTAAAATTGCACTTCAAATCAGAAAAAAAGCATAATAAGATTACAGGAAATTCTTAAATTCATAAATAGCCAATCACTAAGTCACATAAAAAGGTTGCGTGAGGCAGTCTATAAGGAGTAAATGTGTAGTCCAACTTGTCAAATATTCAACATCACATTGCAGTCTTCATAAACTACGTGACTACTGTGATGTATGTCATACATGTAATAAAAACATAGGTAATCAACGATTACAGAGTTCGCCTCGTTATGGCACTTTGTCACAGTAACAAAATCTTGACTGGATGTTGACATCACATTTGCATGCCTAATCAAGGTTACATGATCCTACCATTTATAGTGACTGAGATCTGAACTTGCCTGAAAACTTGGACATAAATCACTCATACGTAAAACATAAGTCAAAGTGACCTTCTTTTGCCTGGATGCTGATGTACCATCAGGGATGCATGCCTATGCAAGGTTATATGATCCTACCATGTAAAGTGACTGAGATATGAACTTGTCCAAAAACTTGGATGTAAATCAATCAAGTGGAAAATATAGGTCAAAGTGACCTAATTTTGACTGGACGCTGATCTACCATCAGAGTTATATGCATATGCCAGGTTACATGATTGTACCATGTATAGTGACTGAGATCTGAACTCGTCCTAAAACTTGAATGTAAATCAATCAAGCATAAAATATAGGTCAAGATGTCCTAATTTTACCTGGATGCGGACCAACCATCAGAGATGTATGCATATGCAAGGTTACATGATCCTACCATGTGTAGTGACTGAGATCTGAACTAGTCATAAAACTTGAATGTAAATCAATCAAGTGTAAAATATAGGTCAAAGTGTCCTAATTTTGCCTGGATGCTGATTCACCATCAGAGTTGCATGCATATGCAAGGTTGCATGATCCTACCATGTATAGTGACTAAGATCTGAACTGGGACGTAAACTTGAATGTAAATCAACCAGGCGTAAAATAGAAGTCAAAGTGACCTAATTTTGCTTGGATGCTGATACACCATCAGAGATGCATGCATATGGAAGATTACATGATCCTACCATGTATAGTGACTGAGATCTGAACTCGGACATAAACTTGAATGTTAGTCGTTCAAGTGGAAAATATAGGTCAAAGTGACCTAATTTTGCCTGAATGCTGACCTACCATCAGAGATGCATACATATGCAAGGTTACATGATCCTACCATGTATAGTCACTGAGATCTGAACTCGGATGTAAACTTGAATGTAAGTCATTCAAGCGGAAAATATAGGTCAAAGTGACCTAATTTTGCCTGGATGCTGACCTACCATCAGAGATGCATGCATATGCAAGGTTACATGATCCTACCATGTATAGTGACTGAGATCTGAACTCGGACGTAAACTTGAATGTAAGTCATTCAAGCGGAAAATATAAGTCAAAGTGACCTAATTTTGCCTGGATGCTGATTCACCATCAGAGATGCATGCATATGCAAGGTTACATGATCCAACCATGTATAGTGATAGAGATCTGAACTTGGAAGTGAACTTGAATGTAAGTCGTTCAAGCGGAAAATATAGGTCAGAGAGACCCAATTTTCTTGGAGGCTGTGAGATAGCCCAAGATGCACCTGCATACAAAGTTTGATGATCCTACCATGCATAGTTGCAGAGATATATGCCGAAATGCGGACGCGGACGTAGACGCGGACGCGGACGCCGGGGTTACTCCAATAGTCCCCCTCAACTTCGTTGAGGCGAACTAAAAATTGCAAGTTTTGCTTGTATTGCATTATGTGTTAAATTTGATTGCTATATTCTTAATTTGATTGTTGTATTTTGAAAATTCAGTTGGGGACATCTTGCACTTGTGTGAGAGGTTCTACACCGTAGGATTCCCTCGTTCCCTTGCGTTCATTTCAAGACAGATTGAAATTTTTTATGACCATTAAAATACAAAATGGTACATCACAAAATTGACACAAAGTAGTAATCATGATATTTATCTAGTTTCAGGATATTTTATAACAGAAAAATCACATTTTTAGTTAATTGAGATGAAATTAAATATAATTCATTGATAATGAAACTTAATATTAACAGTACAGTTGTGAATCCTACATCAAAACAAGGACATTTAAGTTATTTTTATATACAAATTTCATCATAGATATTGAATATCAATCTTCATTTGGCGGGTTTTCATGACCTGTTACAAAATCAGCAGTAACTTGTATCTGCGATGGATTATATCCCGATATAACTGGAAATAATGGTTCGTCACAATTTACGCCATCAACAACACATAATTTTTCACCATTCTCACTATTGTAAATTTCCCATTTTCCATCCGTCGTATCGAGTAGAAAACCAATTACAATTTTACACCGTTCATTTACTTGATTCTTTACCAATCTTTTGTGGAGTAGTACTTTTCTATCTCTTACAACGTGAATACAGACGGAGTCACAAGCCGGATGATGTGCCCCAATAAGAGACCAGGCGAAGGGCTGACCCTCAATGTACTTCTTGTTATCTATTGAAGCCTTCCTTGCTATTCCAATCTCAAAGGCTATGTTGTTCTTCTCTAATAAGACAACGACCTCCATTTCTAGGATAACTTCATAGAAGTACCGTCCAGGCTTGGTGAAAACATGTGTTCCACGTGCTCCTTTGAACTTTTTGTGGCTAAAATATAATTAAGTCTTGATAGTGTAATTAGGTTTTTAAATGTAAAGCTACTCTTTTAATAACAAAGTATCAAATTCACTGTTTATATAGTATCTGCATATGCACATTTCTACCACTTGTATCTATTCATTGCAGATTAAGTCAAAATGGAATGTCAAATAATATAAGTTTAAAACATTTCTATTATTACTCTAGGCATTAGACAAGAGGCTAATGAGTATGTGAATTCAGTGATTTGATCACAGCAATTTAATGCAGTAAAATGTAAGGTAGATCGACACTAATACATTACGCATTCCATTGGATGATATTGGAAAACTAGAAACGTATGTGGATTTGATTTGATTTTCAAGCTGAATTTTTTTTCCAAGCCTTTCAATTGTGACGTTGAAATAAATTGACAAATACTAGAGTTACTGACTGTGGCCTAATGGGCCACGGATACCCCCGCCCCCACTTCTTCCTGAATTTTGTTAAATATCTGGAAAAAAAGGAATTATTGGAAAAATACATGTGCAAATCTACAATATGTTATTAAGATCCTGCATAAGTGTCATGGAATTCCAATAAGTGGTTGAACACGGGTAGGGGATACCAGGTGGTCACCATATTGTTTTGCATTGAGCTAAAAAGTCCAAAACATGTCAAAAATCTTAAAAAAAAGAATTATTGATGTACAATGATAAAGACAGAACCATGTCAAAATTCTGGAAAAAAATATTGATTACAAAAATAAATAGTGTGCATCTTAAATATGTAATTAAGCTCCTGCATAAGTTTCATGAAATTCCAACAAGTGGTTTAAGAGGAGTAGTGGATACCAGGTGGTCACCATATGGTTTTGCATTGAGCTAAAATGACAAAGTCCAAAACATGTCAAAAATCTTAAAAAAAAGAATTATTGATGTACAAAACGCATAGTGCACATCTATAATATGTAATTAAGGTACTGCATAAGTTTCATGAAACGCCATTCTGTGGTTTAGGGGGAGCAGTGGATACCAGGTGGTCGCAAAATGGTTTGCATTGAGCTAAAATGAAGAAGTCCAAAACATGCAAAAAATCTGGAAATAGGAGAATTATTGGAAACAAAATGCATAGTGCACATCTGCAATAAGTAATAAAGTTCCAGCATAAGTTTCATGAAATTTCAATCGGTGGTTTAGGAGGAGTAGTGGATACCAGCTTTTGGGTACAGAAAGACGGACGGATTAACGGAAGGAAGGACGGACGGACATCATAAACACTATATACCTTCCGCAAAGCTGGGGTATAAATATCAATCACTTCCCCCGTAAATATTCTCTTTTTCGCAACCTATATAAAATATCTCTCTTCATTAAATGGGGAACTTATAGATTTTTTCAGCTTAACAGATATCTGAAGTGTTCACCTCTAAAATCTCAAATAATAAAAATCTATTTGATATTGCTAAATAGTAAGCATATTCTCATAGTTAAATATTCTTTGTAAATATTGCTGAAAAATACTGAATATGGCCTGATTTCAAAGGCCTGATTATAGTAAAATATGATCAGTGACATATCCTTTTTATTTTATTTTTTGAACAAATGAGTTACAACCTGAAAAATATCTGATATTTTTATTAGACTCGATCTACCTTCATTTGAAATGTTTA
Organism: Modiolus philippinarum; assembly: GCA_002080025.1. Classification (NCBI taxonomy): domain Eukaryota; kingdom Metazoa; phylum Mollusca; class Bivalvia; order Mytilida; family Modiolidae; genus Modiolus; species Modiolus philippinarum. The sequence goes on from MJUU01058156.1 coordinate 164,095, forward strand.
TGAACACATTATTTTGTTCAGTGTAAACCATACATATGACAAAGGAAAAAAGATTTTCATCTATTATGGAGGACTACAGTTGATTTTTTTCCTCAATCCAATTATAGTTAACTTAACAGCCACATTGGGATTGCCATGATACACTTCAAATTAATAATGACTAAGAGTTTGTTGCTGTTCAGAAACATGTCTTAATGAGTAAAGAATGCAGAGTTGAACCATTCTACCGGTACTGAGGTATCAATTTCTCCTTCAACACAGAAGGGCTCTTGTCTCCAAAGTGCTGCATTAATCTACATAATAGCAACCTTTATTTGTCACAGGTGAAAATAGTTTATTCTTACCGATTTGGTCGCTGTACAGACATCTTTGGTATAACAGCCTGCAGATTATTACTGAATGTAGTCCCATCTTCGGAAACTGTTACTTCTTTGTGTGCCGTGTCTTTATCCAAGTAAAATGTCATCGCTGTAGAAAAGAAAATGAACTTGTTTTAATGGTAACTAAAGTTTTCTCTTTTTCAAATTCTCTCTCTTTGTGTAAATTTTAAAACGCATTAAGTGTCCAAGGCATATATTGAATTTCGAACAAATTAGGAACTTCGGTATTGTGTTATTAGGAAACCACGGAATAAAAGATATAGACTAATAAGCACATGAACCATTTGATTCAATCTCAAATATTCGATGTGTAAACCAGCCATTCTTTAATATTCAAAACAATGAAATATGACGCAAAATTTCTATTATTAATAAAATATTATCTGTCAAAATGGGATATCAACAAACATTTTCGCTCGAAACAATGTGACCTTATCATCAGGTATATAATATAACAGTTGCTACTACAGAAAGGATGAAGGAATATGTGGGTACTAATGATGTCCATTTGTTTGAAAAAAAACGTCATATTTTCCTCATTAGCCACTGACTGTAAAAATGACTAGCACAGTAAAGAAAACCTTTCATTTGATTTAAGCATGGCCATAGAACTGTACAAATGTGAAATGGAAATGGAGGAAATGTCAAGGAGACAATATCCCATATCCAGGTTGAAATGGTACATTCTCTCTTCACAGTGATAAAATAAAATGAGAAAGAAATCCCTTATACCAAATGGTATTTTCACTAATATATTTACTTACTGACATACAGGGGGAAATTAAATAACAAAATACCGAAGTTACTGTTAATTCATTTTCTGCATATGCGCATTTCGACAACTTATGTCTCATCAGTGCAGATCAAACCAAAACATGTGGAAGTCAATTAACCGAAAAACATTTTGAAAGCTGATAGAGAACAAATAACCAAAAGGATCTACATAGGAAAGCCAAAATTCAGCTAAGGACTCAGCTATGCATGAGGGAGATACTCCTTAGTTTTAAACAAAATTTTGCAAAATTTAGATATTGCAAAATTCAATATTAAAATGAGTTTGTTGGTCATTAATCATTAATTTATACAAGTAAAGGACATGGTTCGCGAATGGTCAAACCTGGCCCTGTATATTGTGAATTTGAATTTTCTGTTTAACCTTTCAGTGCTTAAATAAAGATGCCCATAAACGCTACGATTTTCGACTTAAGATGAGCAAGACTGATACGAGCACACATATGTTTCCACTCCACAAAAGAGCTTAAAAACCCATAAGTCACAAATTGGAGGAAAATTAAGACTGTGTCCAATGCTGATTTTAGGATTTAACTGATAGTTACTGTTCTTTATCTAATCTTTTTATGAATACACCAATGGTTTTTACTGAGTCAGTGGTGTTCATCTTTGTATGTGTGTGTCTTCATTTTTACTTTCTGTGCCATACTCTTGTTATGTCTGTTTCTCTGTTTTCCGATGTTGCCATTGGCAGTGAAAATAAATATTTTTTATCCTTCTTACTTGTCATGAAAATAAATTATCTGATTTTGATTTTGAAGAATCAAATTTTTGTTGAAAATGCAAATAAATAATTTGATACAACATTTGATGAAAATAAGTAATTTGTTTGAGATTTTCGTGAAAATAAATAAATTTTCTAGGCACAATCGGCCAAAACCTCCCCTGAAAATAAAATGGTCTTCCCCTTACACAGAAAAACATCATTTTGATAAAAGAAATAACCTTTTTTCATAAAATAAAGCGTTGTGCCAGATCTAGTTGATATGGTGACTAATGATGCAGCAAATTTCAATAATTTTTAATTTGTCCTTTTCAGAAGAGATAAGTCAACATAAACTGCCATTGTATTACAATGTCAAAACATATATTCAAAGTTCAGTAACTCCTATCAAAAATAGCGATCCGATAAACACGGCTACCTATCTCCAAAATCATAACATTTCGGTTATGCAATATAGATGTTTTGAGGAATTTCCGATTACAATCCTGAAGATACTAACACGCCGCTTCAACGGGTAAGTCCATCTATTATTTTCATGATAACTTAAATCACTTGGCGTTTTCAAGAAATTGGAGAATGTGAGTGAGTGCGTAATTGGTCATGGTATACCACAGTATCACAATTGTCATAAATTGGATGTAAAGAAAATAATAGATGGTCCTTTACTAAGATTGCTCATTTCTTTTGGATGTGACAAACATGGCCGCCACAGGAGAACATAGTTTAATATTTGACCCCATTGGAAAACAAGAGTTGTCAGAAGACAACATAGCTCGCCGGGGATTAGAATGACCTCAATGTGCAATAAATTTGAAAATATACATTATTGTAATTCTAATGTTTTATTTTTTTAAATGTGATATAAGGATGAAAAAGAAAGGAAATGGGGTAAATCTCAAGTAGACAACATCCAATATCCAGGTTAAACGACCCAAAACAATTAAGCATCTAGGGGTCACCGTATGGTCTTCAAGGAAGTCAAATAGGAACTCCTTTCCACTAAAAGAATATGTTATATAAGCAGGGTTCATGTGTTTTAAAATGACCATCAGGGTAATGTCAAGATCAAAATGTCTACAACTATGGTACTGCCAGAAAATCTCTTCATAGGGAAGTTACATACGAAATATAAACCAACTAACTTCTATAAGCAAGGTTAAAGTTTTTAAAAATGGCAAGGTAAAAATATCTACTAATATGGTGCCGTTAGAATGTGCCATCATGACAAAGTCACATACAAATATGAACATCCTACCACTATATGCCTACCTTCTGGAAGCAAAGTTGAAGGTCTTTTTAAATTGCTCTCAGGGCAATGTCAAGGTCATAATGTCTACCAAATATGGTACCAACAGAAAGCTCACACTGAAATTAAGTAACATACCAATTATGAATACCTTACCACTAAATGACTTACTTCTAAAAGCAAGATTATTTTTTATTTAAATTGCCCTAAGGGCAAAGACAAGGTCAAAATGTGTACAAATATAGTACCACTAGAAAGCTCTCATCATAAGGAAGTAACATACCAAATATGAACACCCTACCACTAAAAACCTACATTCCAGAGGCAAGGTAAAAGTTTTTTTTTAAACAAGTGTGGACCCAAATTGATGTCTCGCCCGTCCCTGGTTGATCGCAAAATTGATGTGAAAACTCAAACTGCCTAAATCAGAAAACTTAACATGTTCAGAAGACAGTGAAATTAGATTAACTGACAAAAGCAATATAGCAGACTGTCACATATCACCCAAAACCAAAATTCCAAATATAAATGACCTACCACTGATAGATACTGAAAACATGTTCACTAGACCATGAAAATGAGGTCAAGGACTAAAGCCAAATAGCAGGCTGTCATCTTCCATCTCAGATGAACCCACATGCCAAATATTATTGAACACATTAATAGATACTAGGAAACTTAACATGATCACTGGACCATCAAATTGAGGTCACAGACAAAAGCCATATAGCAGACTGTCATGTACTATGCAAGACCAACATACCAAATATCATTGACCTACCACTTATAGTTAATGAGAAAATGACCTAATCACAAAAACTTAACATGCTCACTAGACCGTGAAATTGAGGCCAAGGACAAAATCCATATGAAAGACTGTCATGAACTACCGAAGACCAAACTACATACCATGTATCATTGCCCTACCACTTATAGTTACTGAGAAACTAAACTAAAAACAAAAAACTTAACAAGTTCATTGGACCGTGAAATTGAGGTCACAGACAAAATCCATACAGCAGACTCCCATGTACTATTCAAAACCAACCTATATACCAAATATCATTCACCTACCACTTATAGTTACTGAGAAAATGACCTAATCACAAAAACTTAACATGCTCACTGGACCGTGAAATTGAGGTCACAGACGAAAGGCAGATGCCAGACTGACATGTACTTCCTAACACTTCCCTACATACCATATATCATTGACCTACCACTAATAGTTATTGAGAAATGGACTAAATCAGAGAAACTTAACGTGGTCACTAGACCGTGAAATTGACGTCAAGGACAAAAGTCATATGCCAGACTGAAATGTACTACTCAAGACCAACCTATATACAAAATATCATTGACCTACCACTTACAGTTATTGAGGTATGGTTCTAATCAGAGAAAATTAACGTGGTCACTAGACCGTGAAATTGATGTCAAGGACAAAAGTCATATGCCAGACTGACATGTACTACTCAAGACCAACCTATATACCTAATATCACTGACCTACCACTTACAGTTCTAATCAGAGAAACTTAACGTGGTCTGACACTTGACCGTGCAATAGAGGTCAAGGTCACATGATTTTATGTCCGTCAGGTAGCACTTGATTAGTACTTCCAATGGACCCAATATGATGTTCCTACATCAAATATCCTGTATATAGTAAAAGTTAACGCCATCGCCGTGATACTTTGCACGCCTATGTCTCGCTTTCCGCGACTTTCGTCGCGGGCGAGACAAAAATTGCCCTCAAGGCAAGGTCAAGGTCCAAATGTCTACAAATATGGTACCGCTAAAAAGCTCTCGTCATAAGGAAGTTACATACCAAATATGGACACCCTACCACTAAAAGCCTACCTTCTAAAGGCAAGGTAAAAGTTTTTTTTAAAATTGCTCTAAGGGCAAGGTCAAGGTCAAAATGTCTACAAGAAAGCTCTCATCACAAATAAGTCACATACCAAATATCAACATCCTTGCACTTAAGGTTTCAATTCCTCAAGAAAGGTTAAAGTTTTTGCTGACGACGCCGACGACGGGTATGAAAAAAGCTCTCCGGACATTTGTCCCGGCGAGCTAAAAACATCATTTTTGGTCATCAGCATAGGCATGGCTTAGAAGCATTTTGTCAGGTGAGCGATACAGGATCAGTCTCCTCTGAATCTCTAATCTTTTCTGTGCAGTGATCATGTTATGTCTTTGTTTCTCCGATGCTGCCATGGTCCTAGGATTGTTCTTTTTAGACTGGAGGTTCGGTTCTCACTTACTTTACTATACAGAATAATCCTGATTACAAATTGTATTATAGACTTACCTCGAAATCCATTTGCTACATCAAATATATCTGGATTGTTGGACACCACTATTAAATAAAAGAGCAAACCATATCACCAAAATAATGAATTTTGTTCAAGACGGCAATTTTGAAAATCAAAATATTGGTCACATTATAAACTATTATATTGCAAAACGTATGTGTCAGCAGTACGGATGTATACATTATGATTGTCACATTGACTGAAACATTCCCTAAGTACTATTAATGTATGACTCTCCAGTTGTAATTGAAAAGGAATAAATATTTACTAATCTATTAACATATCATATTTATCGGCAACTTCAATCAATATTGCATGGAGCAAAAACATAATTAAAAAAAGTCACTCAACCATAAAATATAGATCAAAGTCAATTAATTATTAATGATATGGGTAGTACTAATCAGGGTGATTAATTTGATGAAACATGATCATCATTGTCTGGCAATGTGTTGTTGCTGAGAAACTGACTTCAATACAAAATTTAACCATTCAAGCGTAAAATGTAGATCATGGCACCCAATTGATGGCTAAATGAGTAGTTGATCTTTAAATAGTCATTATAGTAAAATAATATATCATGCTGAAATATTCATGATAAATAAGACTTCAACACAAAACCCAACCAATTACACTGAAACATAAATGTGGGTGATAGCCACTTAATTCTCAATTATTTGGGTAGTACCCGTTAATGCTAATTTGATGAAACATCATTGTCTTATAATGTGTAGATTTTGAGATATGGACTTTAAAACAAAACTTAACCAAAGTCACTCAAGCATAATACATAAGTCAAAGAGTCAAACTACCTAGTGAACTACAGGTATATAATACTATCAAAGATCTACTTACTGGCCTACTATCACTATTATACCGCTTACAGTTTCAGTGAAATGTACTTAAACGCTAATGTACAGACGGACAAGGGTAACCCTATATGCCCCTTCCACATTCTTGGGCAGGGCATTAATATGAATTACCTAGCACTTCAATGTTTCCAGTTAAGAAGGTAATGTCGGGGTGATGAAAATAGGTCTTTAAGGTCTTTGCTCCTAAGATTTAATTAATATTATAGTAAATTGTACAAATGTACAGTCGAAGGTTATTGCTATAAGTTTTGTTAATAAAATCCTATACTGTACCTTGTTGAGGGAATGGACGCTTTTCCTGTTGTCTCTCTGCAGTGATTATCTTTTCGGCAGTTTGTTCTGGGCTATCGCCGTCAAGCTCAGAATATCCAACTGTAAAACTATGCTCTCTTATTGTTCTGTTCTGAATAGAAAGCCTCAATGTATAAAGGCCTTCTATCATAGGTGTATACTTCACTGTGAATTCCCCACTATGTGGACCATTTTCTTCCACAGGAACAGGCAATGCGTCACCTATAAAATATTTGTCATCACAGCAGAAAATACAAATGTCTGTAAAACAGCAAGATTAGCTAAAGAAAAACAGAACTAGACCAAACATTAACAAAAAAAATTCTCAAAAACCGTATTAATGGCGGGTATAGTATTATTGATATCTTATGTCTTCAAAGTGTAAATATAGTTTAAAATTTTAACATTAGGAAAACCGCAAATCGAAAATGTATAAAAACTGATAGAAAACAAATTAAAGCCAAAATAAGCTAATGACACAGCTTTGAAATAGGGAGATACTCCTTTAATAGTTTAACCAAAAATATCATGCAAAAGTATTTAAACTGCAAGCTTCAAAATTAAAATCG
>MJUU01058156.1:192932-203363 GCA_002080025.1 Modiolus philippinarum
TTTATTGACAAAGCTTTAGAACTTCACTAGATTAAGGTAGAACTTTCCCACTGGCTGAACTTCAACCAGTCTCCCCTATCTTAAAAATATACAACAGACTGCCTTGTGTTATGAATATTAACTTCTACCTATATATCAGGCTCAAATATCCCCCATTTTTCAAAAAAAAAAAAAAATCAGGATCTATAAAGTACTTTTTGTTAACATGGTAAATATATACACTAGTGAAACAGTGTAAAGTGCAATGCAATAATCAGATAATACTGAATGATAATTGTACAATATTCTCCCGGAAATTATTTTAATTTTTGTAATTCACAGCACATATTAATTGTTTTCAATGTAACAAAATGATGAAGTAGACTGGATAAATCAAGACCAAGATACCGGTGGAGGATGGAGAAAGGAGAAAAGGGACAAGAAAGGGGGGAAAGGATTGTAGAATTTAGAGAATGGAGTGTGAGTAAAGGAGAGTGGGGAGGGAGATTTCCAAGACAAGAGGTAATTAGAATAAGGATAAAAGGGAGGCAAGAAGAAAGGCACCCTGCTGTCTCCACTGTATGCCCTAACTGAACCTTTTAAAATATCCTCTTAGCAATTTAATGGAACCAAACAGATTACTTTAACAACACTGCAAATAACTTATTTCTTATATTTATCTGCCATTGAAGTTTGAAGGTAACAAATCTTTTGTGTTACATTAAAGTACAGAAAGTCATTAGGCTTTTGATACTTACCTGTGATGACATTAAGAAAATGTCGTGTCATTTTTATTTTGAACTCGAGCAGGTTTTGTTGCATTTTTCAAAAGATAAATTGTACTTTCGCTTTCGTCAGAATAAATTATCTTTTCCATATTGTCAAATTTTATAAGCTTTTTACAGTAATAAAAAGAAATCAGTTTTAAAAAATGAGCATTGTGTATTTTTAAATACTTTTTTATGAATTTGAATGAATTCCTGTCATGACCTCTGGAGAAGCAAAACTAGGGTATCAGGAATGAAGGCAGTTCGTCAGCGCGTTTCTTTATAAACAATACACCTTAACAAATTAAAATCTGATATAATACTTTTACATACATTATTTCTCTTACCATTATATGACAGTTCGTTAAATATTTTTGTTTACGTGTTGTTGTTGTGAAATAAAGTTGGAAATTTTCTTGTTACTAAAAATAGAAATATACTAATCGTCAAAACAGATAACGGAAATGACCAAAATTAAAACCCGAATAGACGTCGAGGCCTTCCAATAAAAGCAAGTTCGTATTTTTGGGGTGATCAATATTTACTGCCGATGTCGGGGATGGGATATGGCAGAATAATCAAAAAGGGGTCAAAATCATAATATTCAAAATAATGGAAACTTTTCAAACAGTACTACAAAGCAAGAAAAGACTTATAAGCTTGATATGTTAAGATCAGATAATCCTAAAGAATACTGGAAATTGGTAAATGAAATTAAAAGAGATCGACAAGAAATGACCCAGCATCACAAATTGATTCTGATTCATTGATTAAACATTTTCAAAATCTTCATTCTGTTGTTGATATTACATTTCAAAAGAGAATGTCAGAATTAGACAAGATCTTACAAGAAAAAGAAAAAGAGAAATCTTTAAATTTTAATGAGCTTGATTTCAAAATATCAGACAAAGAAATATTACGTCAGTCGGTTAAAACTGGGCAAGGAATAGTCAAACTTTTAGTCATCTCTTGTTTAAATAAACTCTTTAATTTATGCCTTACTAATGGCATCTACCCAAAAATATGGTCAGATGGTCTTAGGGAGCAACCATTTGATTTCTAGGGGGGAGGGGGGGGGGGGGGGCTATGGTCAAATTTTTCATACTGGATTTTTTTTTAATGTAACTTCTATCCTGGCTTTTTATTTTTGTTCCAAGCCTGTCCTGGATTAACCCGTATAGTCATCCTGGATTTTTTTGCTATAGGTAACCGTCTTGCTTTTTTTTTTTAAATTTGACCATAGCCCCCCCCCATAAAATTCAAATGGTTGCTCCCTTATTTCAAAAATTTATAAGGCTGATGACCCAAATGATACCTCAACTTACAGGGGTTTAACAATTTCAAGCTGTGTTGGAATATTGTTTAATAATATTGTTTTTTAGAAAAACATAAATTAATCTATGAATCTCAATTATGTTTCACAAAGGCAGTGGCTGCGCGTCCACGCCGCGTCTACGCGTAGCCCACAGGCTGTGCGTACAAGCTTCCAGTTTTTGTATAGAAAATGAGTCCTTTCCGGATATTCAGATGAAAGTATCCGAAATTATGATATTAAGATAAAGACAGAGCGAGTTCTCAAACAATATGGTTACACCTTATGAAAAGTTGTTATTCATCTAGTAAATAAATGATCCACTACGCGCAGATGAAATAAAAAATTAAAAAAAAACGAAAATTACTAGTATGAAAACAAACACGCGGAAGCGATGTTCTACAGGTATCTTAGCTGGACATTTCATCAGGCTGAATTTTTTATCTATTTTGCCAATTACGGAGATTTGTAAAGAAAAAAAAGGTTTCAAAAGAAAATGATGTCAAATGGTCGAGAATGCCTTTACCTGAACCAGGACATACACAAATGAAAGATGAAAACGTTAGAACATTTGTCAATCTATAGTAGGAAAATGTTTTTGTCCAACTCACTAAGACAAAGGCAAAATGCAAGATGTTCGCTTTTTTTTTAATCTATGCACTTAGTTTTTCAAAATAATAAGGTCTATCACAAGTTACAAAAAATTCACAGTTCTGGAATTGTGATATTTACAATGCTCGTCTATCTTCTTCTCATGTAAATTATTGTAAATTGGCCATGGCTGAAATGTGAATCTTACTTCCTTTATAGCCTGGAAGCATCTATCACAAATTGAATGCTTTTATAACGTAGTGGACTCTCTAATTTGTATTACTGCGACAACCGTCCAATAATTCCTAGCATAGGTTGTTATAAATTTCAATATAGTTAGTAATCATACGGAGAATAAAAGTATTTTCTGCAATAAAGAAGCTTTTCCGGATATTAAGTTTGATTTCTTTTCATATAAATTTCAAGTTGACTCGAAAAACGTAATTTTCATTTAAAAACTTTCGACTTCCAGGTAAATTGTAATTTCAAAATTTGCCGGAAGGTCTTGGTAAGTCTCCGGTTTTATACAAGAAACGGAAGCGTGGACGTGCAGCTTGTGGGCTACGCATCCACGCGGCGTGGACGCGCAGCCACTGCCTTTCACAGAAAAGCACGTGTTGATCGTGTGTTTATCTTAAAAACACTCATTGATAAATATGGTAGTTCAATGGTAAGCGTTTCATAGTGTTATACATTCAGGTATGAAAATCAAGCTGCTCAATATGAATATTGGTACTCTGTTTTATCAATATTATTGTTGATATGTATAGAAACTCAACAGTTTGTATAAAAGTTGGAGAATTTCTCACAGATTCTATAAAGATCAATCTTGGAGTAAGACAAGGGGATAACTTGAGACTTCTTTATTCAACATTTTTAGCTCACCTGGCTATTGCCATCACTTGGCGTCCGTCGTCCGTCGTCTTTCCGTCGTTAGCTCACTTTCAAAAATCTTCTCCTCTGAAACCACTGGGTAAAATGGAACCAAACTTTAAATGAATCATCACTAGGGTATCTAGTTTCAAATTTGTTATTTTGTATGTCTTAGGTCAAACAACATGGCTGCCGTTACTAAAAATAGACCATAGGGGTAAATTACAGTTTTTGGCAAATAACTCAAAAGCCGTTACAGATATCAAAAATCTGACATGGGATAAAAATGATCAGCATGAAAAGATCTACCCATGCTGAAATTTGAAGGAAATGTGATGACCCGTCTAAGAATTATTGCCCTTTTTCCTTAAAATTTTCAAAATTTTGATGTTTTTTATTTTCTTATTAAAAAAAACTATAAGAGATAGAGGTTAAGTTTAATTGCAAAAATGTTCAGCATGTTAAGATCTACACACATGGATAATTTGAAGAAAATCCAAGTATACCTATATATGAGTTATGGCCCTTTATTGATAACATTTCTCGTGATTTTATACTTTTTGTCCTATATTTCAAAAACGCTTTGAGATAGAGGTCAAGTTTAAATTGCAGAAATGTTCAGCATGTTAAGGACTATATTTTATTGAACACATTACAAGTTTTCCGACCGCTTCCAAGATGGCCGCCAGCGGGGAACTTAGTTTACCATTTGACATAATAGGAAAATTCAAACAAAGAACTTCTTCCTGAGAACCACTGAATGGATTTGAACCAAACTGGGCATGAATGATGCTTATGAGGTGCTGACCAGGTGTTGTTACTTTGGTGCCGATCCAGCATCCAACATGGCGGCCAGCGGGGATCTTAATTTTAACATTGGACCCTATGGGAAAATGCATACAAAGAACTTCTTCTTTAGAACCACTGACTGGATTTGAACCAAACTTGGCATGAATGATGCTTATGACATGCTGACCAAGTGTTGTAACTTTGGTGCCGATCCATCATCCAACATGGCCGCCAGTGGGGATCTTAATTTTAACATTGGACCTTATGGGAAAATGCATACAAAGAACTTCTACTTGAGAATCACTGAATGGATTTGAACCAAACTTGGCATGAATGATGCTTGTAGTGTAATTACTTTTGTGCCAATCCGTCATCTTACATGACGGACAGCATTGGACCCTATGGGAAATGCACACAAAGATCTTCTAGAGAACATAAATGATGCCTGTCAGATGCGGACTAAGTGTCACCAGCTGTGAAATTAATTTGACAAAAGATCTTCTTCTAGAGAACTGCTTAATAGATTTAAACCAATTGCGACCTATAATGGAGAACTTACATTTATGGACACGTATATTACTAGGTTCAGAGCTAAAAAAAAGAGCAGCTATATCAGGAAAACAAATTGATTATTTTGACTTTATTGATGGAACCCCTTTCGAAAATTTACATCTATCATTTTGCAAATACTTGGAACAAAGAAAAAATCCTCAAATCTTGCTGTTACAATTTCACACTGATAGTCCGAACGTCCGATAGTCCATAAGTCCGATAGTCCGAAGGTCCGATAGTCCGAATGTCATGTGCTATTTGTTCCTTCATAATAATTGTTCCAAAGGATAAAGTATTAGGAACAAATATTATAGTATTTGTTCTAAACGGAATAAATGTTGTATAGCAATTGTTCCTAAAGGAAGAATTATGACAATGTTTATAATATTTGTTTCAAAGGAACTTTTGTTATGCGGAAGTCCGAAAGACCGAAAATGACCCTATATGTAAACCAAGATAGGAAAAAATGTAGACATTTGGATTAAAAGACATTCCCAACTAATGCTGTAAGAGGGCTGCATGTATAGCGCGAAATTCTGATGGCAAGAGAAAGAAAGCAAATACAAGGTGGTTTGTGTGCTATTTGAGCGAGGGGCAATGAAGCATTAATGCATCCGTTACACAAGGGCAAAATTAGTTTGTCACCTCATTCTTAGAAAACATTGATTCACTTAGTACGATTAATGTGTAATTAAAAAAAAAGAAAGAAAAAAGAAAAAAACATTTTGCTTAAAACTCAAAAATCGACTTTTTAAATCTATTTTCGATTTTTTTAACAAAAAAATTCAAGTCAAAATTTTGACATTTTCAGACTCAAAATTTCGACTTTAAAAGTCAAAAGTTTCGACTTTTTCTACTTTGTTAACTCGAAATTTCTTCTTTTTCAAACTCAAATTTTCGACTGTTCTGAACTCTAAAATTTCGATTTCAAAAAAGTCGAAATATTGAGTTTTTAAGGTCGAAAATATTTTAAGTTTTTAAAGTAAAAAATTTGAGTTTTAGATGGTTAAAATTTATAAAGGTTCAAACTAAAGTTTTTTTTTAATTTTAAGTCAAAATCTGTCAAAATTTTGAGCTATTCAAAAGTCGAAATTTTGACTTTTCAAATTTTAAGATTTTGAGTTTTGAAAAGTCGAAATATTGAGAATAAAAAAAAGGATCCGAAATTTTGAGTTTGAAAATGTCGAAATTTCTAGTTCGAAAAAAGCATTTTTTTTTGCTTAGAAAAGTCAAAATTTTGAGTTTAAGTTGAAATATTAAGTTTGAAAAAGTCGAAATTTTAAGTTAAATCTGAAATTTATAATTTTTGTAAGTCGAAAATTACAATTTTACAAAGATTGCTCATTTCGTTCCACTCCGTTATGATTGTCAGCCCACAGCATACAGCATAACTGTTGATCCTTCGGGAGAACACATGCAATGTCCCCTGAAGATAAAACTATCAAGGAATCATGTGTAGCAGATCTTTTATGAAAATTCATTTCGCTCTGACAAATATGGCCAAGGTACCATTTACGCCCACTTTGTATTTGAATGTGGTGTTGATATCTGACGGACATAATTTAAAGCGACCATCCGAGGACTGTTGTGACCATTTTGTTCTATAACTGATCCAGTGGTTTTTGAGAGAAAGATATTTAAATGAAAAGTATTGGGGTATTTACCAGAGAAGGACGAACAGACATCCCAGCATACCACATGACTTCAAAAACTATGCTAAAATCTGCTAATATTTGTCGGTGTTGTCGCATTCTATTGCACTGACTTAAAACAAATAAATTCTATTAAGAAATTTATCAAATCAAAAATAAAATATTTTTATGATTCTATTATAGAAAAAAAATTCCCAAGTAAATCGAATCTATATAAATCTTGAAAAAATACATTTTCTTCTGAAAAATATTTAAATATAAATAATATTGAATTCAGAAAACTTATAACTAAACTCAGAATAAATGATCATACTTTACTCATAGATAAGAGGAGACATTTGAAAATACCCAGAAATGAAAGGCAATGCCGCAAATGTAAAGTAATAGAAGATGAACAACACTTCATGTTACATTGTGTGACCAATAATTATCTCGGACTGTCATATTTCCAGTTTCAATGCTCCCAAAATTTGAATTTTATGCAACTATCAGATGAAGACAAGATTAAATTTATTTTAAATCCATCAACACAAACACAAGTAAATATATTACAGTCATTAGAACTGAGGACAGCGGACCCTTAATGCTTATTTGCTTGTGCATAGTTTTTCTGTCATTTAATATGTTTGTTTATCAAGAACTATATATAGTTTAAAGATGATAAAATTTGAATTTGAATTTGAATTATATAAAATTCTGATAAAAGAGGGAGGTGGTTAAAATTCATTGAATGGTTTTAGCATGCCCATGGGTTTAACTAGTTGGGTCATTTTTCTCCTCTTAAAGCCCCGGCTTAAAGCATGTCAAGTGAGATTCTATAATTTGTTTAGTTGGGTTGAGTTGTCTCTTCTAATGTTTGGTATGCAAAATTTTACAAATTATGCATACATATTATATAGCTCGAATTATTCCTTCAGTGCAAAATTTTTACAACTGAAACAACGGCAATAGAATTCCGAAGGAACAAGGGAAGCGAAGACTACAAAAATCGAAATCCAGAGACATGGCAACAATGGCAACAGAGAAAAACAAAGACAAAACAAGGACGTCAGACAGCTACAATGCACGAAAATAAAAAGACGACATCAAAAACTAAGGCACTCATAGTGTGAACTCCAATGAAAACCGGGAGTGACATCAGGTGCTCCGGAATGAACATATTAGATTTACCGGGNGGGGGGGGGGGGGGGGGTCTGGGATTTTTTCACCCGAGCTGGAAAATTTTTGTTCATCATCGCGGGCCAGATCAGTGGCGCTCCGGGGTGCCATAAATCTTAGGTTGAGAAATATTTAAAATTCCTATAGGAATTTTCGGAAAATTAGGTTTTGCCCCCTCCCCTTTGGAATAAGTTATGCCCCCTTAGCAGAAAGTCAGGATTCGCCACTGCAGATTATTTTTTTCCAATACAATATGCTAGAAGGTATTGTTGAGCCAGACTATTTTTTCTTATGTCAGTCAGATTTTTTATTTCACTGAACTCAGGTGCCGGTCAGAGAATGTTTTGTGCAAAAATAAAAAAAAAACAAAAACAAAAAAAAACAAAACAAAACAAAAAAACACCCCCACCCCTGCCTGAAAATCAAATGGTTCATGTCTTATGGCATAAAAGCAAAGTAATGGTATTGGGGACAATTATAATATTGCAACTTAATGTACGCCGTCTACCCAAATAACAAGGCAAACATAATGCATATGTAACAGGCAGGTCTGGTGTCTTTGTGCCAACATTCCGTCATGTTAACTGAAAGGACTTGACATCGCACGAGGGACAGTCATAATGTCGATATCAAGACGGTTCGTTCGTTTAAATATATCTGGTTATGGATACCAAAAGGGATGAAAGTTACATATTTCCTTAAAACAAATGGTCAAATACCATGTTGAATAGAAAATGTATATGGTTTCCTACAAAACAATGTTGAAAGGGATCCAATATAAAATAAAATGTCTCAAACTAAATACAGGCTAAGAACTATCCATTTATTCATGATCATTCATGACAAAGGTCAACCATAAGAGTAGTACCAAAATGAGAGTTCTGCCCCACTCATGCAAAATCCTGCATAAAAATCCCTACCTCGAGGGTAAAATGCAAACGAATGGCATTCCTATTGATCATAGGGTAAATACAAGAATGGGAAGATATGATGGCGGAGGAAGGGGATTTGATTTAGTCTGTAATGACAGTCCCCCATCCTCTCCCAAACGGACTATGGGAGATTATATGAATAACCTTGTCGCCAGCAACAGGGAAAAATTTGAAAGAGCTGCGGTGAAAAACGAACTGACCGTTTTTTCATTCGATCCCACCAACCCCGATAAACTTGTTGAGGATGATGACTTTATCAGGGAAGATCCTTTCCAGGAAGGGATGAAGGATCAGAATCAGGAATCCACCACATGGAAGGATTTGCCTACTGGAGTGATCTATAAGATCTTGGAGGTGGTAGAAGTGGAAGAAAAATTCGGCAAAAGCAGGATTCTCACTCTGAAAAATCGAGAAGGAGAAATCACCAGAGTATGGGCCTGCCCCACGCCCAACAAAGAAAAGGGTCCCTTGCAAAGAGCTTACGTTCGGAGCACCGGATACAAGCTGAGCAAGAAATCCAATCGACAATACCTCTCCTACGATCTGGTGAGAAAGTAAAAAAAAAAAAAAATACCAGAGGGGCTAGGGGGTAAGAACGCAAAATTTCCCAATCCAAAACGGATTGGGAAATTTTTTTGATCTGGAGGGTTCGGGAATGAGCGGGGAGCGAGGCGTAGCCGAGCGAGGCGCGAATGGAAGAACCCTCCCTACGGCGCTTGCGCATTCAATTCCTCACTAATGGGGACAGAAGGTTGACGCAACTGATCCTTCTCATTGTAATAATTTTTCAGGCAGAGGACAGGCGCAACATCTTCACTCGGGAGCTGAGACTGATAAAATCTAGCCAAGCGGAGGGTATCACGATGCTTCTTTTTCTTCTTGACGATTCACTTGGCGATCAGCGAGATCACTAGGGTTGTCGTCGCACTCATGCAAGCGAGGGATCCAAGAGAGATCCAAGATCCCGATCCCAGTCAAAGCCGACCCCATGGTGCCACTGGTAAGAAATAGACTGCTGATGGAGGCTGAAGCTTGGATAGTGGAGACCACCTTATCCAGTCGCTTATAGTTGCGAAGTATGCGGGCATATTTCTGAACCCCAGAATCTAGGAAATCATCGAGTCTACCATTTACTTCATCGACCATTTATCTAAGAGCCCTAGAGAAGCATGCCTAGCAGGGGGATACTCTTGAAGGGGCTATTGGGGCCGAGGATCAATCCACTACCATCGTAGAGCCGACTTCCACTTTTCAAGTACAATCCATCACCGTAAGTATTGGGCAAAGTACTTAAACTGAGATGCAGACCACGACCCTGAGGTTTCACACAACATACTTTCCCACCCTTCTTGAGATATAATCCAGATCCCACGGCCTTTTGGATGTCTGCACTACCCAAACCGCTCAAGGCACCCAAACCCAAAGCAGGCAGCACGGTTTTGGCTAGCATAGGTAGCGCAGCAGAGGCGAGACCTGCAAGCATGGGGAGAAATTACCTTCCTTTACATTATACCTCACCTGCTTTGGGCTCATCTCCAAGACCATACCACCCTTACCACTCTGCAAGAGCTTGGTGATGCGCTGGATCTGCCGATGAGTGAGGAACATCTTTTGCCCACCAGATAGGTTGGCATGCTGCAATCTTTGCTGCACGCTGAATCTTCTCTGGCTGACCCTTCGTCAAGTTGAGACCATACTCTTGATAATCCATTTATTTATACCTCACGCAGATGAAAGCGGATGGTGAGATGCTCCCCTCGCAGATCAATGGGGCGACCGTCTTGATCGGTCAGGTAGGTTTGCATCTGATTGATGGTCTTCAGGGT
>MJUU01058156.1:215325-241832 GCA_002080025.1 Modiolus philippinarum
TTCTCCAGAAAGAAATCCTGGAACTGATCCATCTTATTTCTTTCTGATGCCATATCTTTATTTATATCAATCTTGGACGTAGGCACACCTCTCTTTAAGGTGTCCTGTAGAGAGTGACTTATGCTCTGTACGAAAGACATAATTTTTGTATTTACCCTATGATCAATAGGAATGCCATTCGTTTGCATTTTGCCCTCGAGGTAGGGATTTTTATGCAGGATTTTGCATGAGTGGGGCAGAACTCTCATTTTGGTACTACTCATAAGAGGCTTTTTAGAATCTATAATTAGATATAGCCAAAGAAGGAATCTACAAAGTTCAGTTTTCAATTCCGACCTAAAACAAGATTTGAAAACAAAATATATTTCTGAAGTATCATTTCACAGAATAGGTATAATTAACATCCGTTTTAGAATAAGAAATACCGAAATTTCTATGACTTCAATAGTTTCTGTATATGCGCAATTTCGAAAATTTATGTCTCTTAAGTGCAGATCAAATTAAAACATTTGGAAATCCATAAGCTGAAATATGTGTAAAAGCTGATAGAGAACAAATAATCAATAAGATCTAAAACAAAATTTAAGAAAATTTCTATTTAGATATTGAAAGGTTTCAAATAAAATTGTTTTTTTTTTTTTTTTTTTTTGGGGGGGGGGGCAGCACCGAAGCACTGGCTAAGTGCCATGGGTTTTTGAATACCCTCGGGGACTAACAGTCCACCAGCAGAGGCATCGGCCCGGTGGAAAAAAAAATAACAAATAACAAAGTTAATATGAATATAGTTTCTGCATATGCGCATTCCGACAACTTATGTCTTCAGCGCTGATCAAATTTTGAAATTTGGAAATCCATAGAGAACAAATAATCAATAAAATCTTTTTTAAAAAAGGCCAAAACCGGCTAAGGACAGAGCTAAGCAAGACGCAGATACTCTTTGAGTTTAATCAAATCTCTAAAATTTACATATTCCAAGGTTTCAAATAAAATCGGTTTTCGGGCAAGCACCGAAGCACTAGCTACTGGGTTGGTATATTACCGCGAGGACTTACAGTCCACCAGCAGTGGCATCGGCCCAGTGAAAAAATAACAAATACCGAAGTTACTTTGAATTTAGTTTCTCCATATGCGCATTTCGACAACTTATGTCTCTTCAGTGCAGATCTAATCAAAACATTTAAAAATCAATAACCGGAACGTGTAAAAGCTGATAGAGAACAAATAATCAATAAGATAAAAAAAAGAAGCTGAAACTAGCTGAAGATAGAGCAATGCTAGATGGAGATACTCCTGAGGTTTAAACAAAATTGTCTTAAATTTTGATATTGAAAGTTTTCAAACGAAATTGGTTTTCAGGCCAGAAATGTATAAAGGTTCCAACATAAAACTGTTACGGTTAAATTTCTTCATGTTTAGGTATAGTTTTATAAGTATAAATAACTGTAGCATTCTTCACCAAAGGTGTTAAAATTTGAATTCGTCTTTCAGATTCACTGTTGTCTCAGAAACAGATCAGCTGTTACACATAGTCTGGTGCAGTCATAATTTCTCACGAAGTTAACTTAGAACTCTTCTGATGACTGCTCTGAGATAGCTTAGAATTGTTCTAGAACGACTCTAAAACAGTTCTAAAAGCAGTGACAGGATCCGAGGCACACCACTAATTCGACCTCCCATTGACTCGTATATTAAATTTCGGGATTTCAAAAATTCCAATAATATAGAAATGAATTTTCCCAGGTTCCGTTAACAGATCACCAAAACGATAAAATAAATACATTTAAACCATAGGTTGTATGTTAAATAAGAAAATAAAATTGAATTGAAACGTTCCGGTTAATTTTGTACATAGTCGCAACAGAGAATTTTCGGTATTTGGTCGTATTTCATTCGATCCGTTCTAGCTTGTTATGCAACTTAATCATGTTTTTTCAACTGTTCTTTGCTCTCCGTCATTCACCTAGAAATATTCTATGATCTTGCTGATTATAACATGTATCAATTGGCTGGAGTCACTACAAATGAAAAGGAACTATTTTTATAGTACTATTTTCGAGGTCTGTCAAACATTGGCGTATTGAAATAGTGTAGTGCTGGCGTATTGAAATAGTGTAGTGCGCCCTGACTATATTATGGCTTTGACATTTAACACAATCTGGGCACACAGAAGCTATAGTTAGTGGTCATATAAGCGGGAGGTTGATGCATCAATAAATCTGGTTTAACCCGCCATTTTATTTATAAAATGCCCGTTCCAAGTCGGGAATATGACGGCTTGCCAAAAATGTTCTGTGTCGGATTGTGTTCCACTGATTCAGTCGAATGTTATACGGATTTTCCTTACTGGTTTCTTCCTTTGATAGATTCGGACTTTTGTTGTCACTTTTATTTGTAGAATTGTTCTAAAAACGGTCATTGTCAAGAACAGTTCTAAAAACCGTCATTAGCAAGAACATTTATAATTCCCAGATAGCATGCAGGTGTCGGCCCAACATATGATTTACTGTTGGCAACAGACGATTTTCATATTTACGGGATGACCGCCATTTTAGCATGTTTTTCAAAGGGACGTTACTCGCTAACACCCGACAACCTGGTTTTCGGTTTCATTAGGTATAGGAAGATCAGTAAATATTTACTTTCGAAACTGATAGGATTTTCACTTTAGTAAGTACCCAAATTTCTTGAATTAATTTTTTTAAAGACAATCAAGATATTTCCCCTACCCTCATAATCGATGTCTTCATATTTGAACTTTACTGCTGCCCCTTGTTACTATGGAACCGTAAACCAGACTGTCGGGTCAGTAGGTTACTTCCCTTTGTTGAAAACGTTATAAAAACGGAGTCAAAGTCGGGACAAGAAATGGATATGAAAATGGTCTACTTCATCGGCCCAATGATTGCAACCAGCAATGGCCCAATGAGTTTTTGCTCATTGGTCCCTTGATGGGCCAAACTGTTGGCATAATGTTGGCCCAGCAGTGGCTTGCCATACTTGCCCCTAGTTTGCCAGCAGCATGCCAACATTGCCACCATGTTGCCATCACCATGCCAGCCATACTTTTCTGTTAACGTTGGCACGATAATGGTTTGCTGCTTGTTTGTCATTACTGCTTCAGGCAACTATATTAAGAACATCAGAAGCAGCTGTCAGGAAAACCTCCAATGGAATAATTATATTTAATCCATGTAATAATTTAAAAAATCCAGAATAAATATACACGTCTTGTAATGCTGTTGGCACGTTCACTTTTAAGATGTTCTAAAATTCGTTTTTGTATGTTGTAGTTAGTCAGACCTGTCCAGATACTAAAAAGTGTTGTAAGTTATCAAAACACAGCACGTAAACAGTATCTGGATAATATCTGAATGCATAGGTATTCTGTATCCAGAAAAATCCTTCCGCACATCAGGTGCAGCATATTCAAATTTGGTACTGAAAAAGATACATAGAATTTGTATAAACGCCGTGTTTCATATAGATACTGACACAAAATTCACCAAAAGTGTTATGCATAATTCGTTAGTTCAGCGTGTAAGGGTAGATTTTTTTCGTATATTTACAAAACTTTCGTTTTATTTTCTTGTTATGATGAATTCAAGAAAATAATAAACATGATAAAAGCGAGGATAAAACGTTTGTAAAATCTATTTAAAAATTTATGTAAATCTGACATTTTTGAAGCAAAGTACGTACTATTTCTCTATTTCACTTTAATAAATAAAACATAAGAAAAACAAAACAAAACAAAATAAATACTTGCAGTTCAGACTTTGTATACAAGATAATGAGTCCCAGATGTTCATTGTGTAAAATAAAGATAAGGCAATGGAAATCCCGACATTATGTTACAAACCTCATATCTTAAGATTTCTTAATTATTTTTCATTGTTTATATAAAAATGAATTAAAGAACAAGAACAAAAACAAAAACAAAACAAAAAACAAAAAAAAAAAAAAAAACAATAAACAAAAAACAAAACAAGAAAAAAAGAAAAGAAAAGGATATATAAAAAAATTCAGTACTTTTTTTTAATTGATCAAAGACAATAATTAATTCAAATCTTTATATTTCAAAGTTACCCATTCGAAATATTCATAGCTCATTTAATTTCAGAATAACCGTTGGGAGGAAACTTCAGGTCCAATGGTTGCCCAGTTGCTAATAAAACAACTGTTGGGAGGAATATTCAAGCCCATGAATCGGGCCAATGACGGTCCGATAGCTGATAGACCACTGTCGGGAAGTAGTTTCTGACCCAGTTCTGGCCCATGAGGTATCAACCAACAGT
The DNA here is from genome assembly GCA_002080025.1 of Modiolus philippinarum. NCBI lineage: Eukaryota > Metazoa > Mollusca > Bivalvia > Mytilida > Modiolidae > Modiolus > Modiolus philippinarum. Next base: position 219,621 of record MJUU01058156.1, read on the forward strand.
TGGCGACCTCACATCGGGCCAGATCTGGCCCAGTAGTGGCATGCCATTGCCAGCAGTTCGCTTACAGTGCCATCAGTCAGCCGATAATGGGCCATCACCTTCTTGCTATCTTGGAACCTGTTCTAAAAGCAGTCATGCTCAGGAGTTGTTCTAAAAGCAGTCGTTCTGATTAAGATTCAGTCATTCAATATACTCGGAAATAAGTGAGATACTTATAATTACGTTAATATAACACTTAGACTAGAAGACTGAAATTCGTTCAAATCTGGGACTAATAATTAGTCCATATGATTTTATTAAAATATCAAAGCTTCATGATTACAGGCATTGGCATTATATCGAATGCGGAAAGTTTCAGGAAGTTTCATGATTGCACAAGATACACGTATTGCATTAGTAACAAAAATTGCCTTTTTGCCATATTTTTAGTCATTTTTCATTTTCATGCAATCGACATAATATCTATGCCACCCCTCATTCACTAAACTTACTGTAATTTGACAAAAACAAATGGCGAAGGGACATTTTCTGCGATCAATATAATATCGATGCCCGCCATCATGAAACTTCCTGTAATTTGACTAAAAACATGCGGTAAAATGGACATTTTCTGAAATCGATATAATATCGATGTCCGCAATTATGATACTTCCTGTAATTTGACTAACAGATGCAAAAAGGGACATTTTTTTTGCAATCGAATATGAAAATGCCCGCAATCGATAAATTTGCTTTAAATTCTAATACCGAAGTATTTATTTTCTGCATATGCGCATTTCGACAACTTATGTCTCTTCAGTGCAGATAAAATCTAAACGTTTGGAAGACCATAAACTCAAAGATGTAAAAAAATCTGATAGAGAACAAATAACCAATATGATCTAAATGTAAAAACGAAATCAGCTAAGAACAGAGCTTTGCATGAGGGAGATACTCCTTACTTTTCAACAAAATTAACAAAAAAATTAGATATTGCAAGGTTCGGGTCAATACCGAAGCACTGACTGCTGGGCTGGTGAATACCCTCGGGTAATATAAAATATGGCAAACAAGACATTTTCTGCAATTGATATAATACCAAGGCCAACAGTCATGAAACTTCCTGTAATTTTACTAAAAACATATAGCGAAATGGATATTTTCTGTAATGGACATAATATCCTTGCCCGCAATCATGAAACTTCCTGTAATTTGAATAAAAACATATGGCAAAGGGAACATTTTCTTGGATCGATATAATATCAATGCCCGCAATCATGAAACTTCCTGTATATTATTAAAAACATATGGTAAAATAGACATTTTCTGAAATCGATATAATATCGATGCCCGCAATCATGAAATGTCCTGTAATTTGATTAAAAACATATGGTAAAATGGACATTTCCTGCAATCGATATAATATCGATGCCCGCAACCATAAAACTTCCTGTAATTTGACTAAAAAATAAGGCAAAAGTGACATTTTCTGCAATCGACATAATTTCCATGCCTTCAATCAATAAACTTACAGTAATTTGACCAAAAACATATGGCAAAAGGGACATTTTTGGCAATAAACATAATATCGATGCCTGCAATCATGAAACTTCCTGTAATTTGACTAAAATCAGGTGGCAAGAGGGACATTTTTGGCAATCAATATAATATCGATGCCGCAATCATGAAACTTCCTGTGATTTGAATAAAAACATATGACAAAAGGGACATTTTCTGCGATCGATATAATATCAATCCCCGAAATCATGAAACTTCCTGTAATATGACTAATAGCATTCGATATAACATCGATGGTTGTTATCATGTTATTTTAATATAGGGGTTTGGGGTAAGAGGAGTTTTATTAATATCCCAGCTAACGTTTGTTTTAACTTTCCTCTAAATTTTAAATTCATGATAAGATATGACAGAACAAGTAGCACATTAGTCAGTACTTCGGTGCTGACCCGAAAGCCGATTCTATTTGGAACTTTACAGTATCTAAATTTTTGTAAATTTTGTTCTCTATCAGTTTTTCAACATCTTTGAGTTTATGGTCCTCCAAATGTTTAGATTATATCTGCACTGAAGAGACATAAGTTGTCGAAATGCGCATATGCAGAAACTTAATTCACAATAACTTCGGTATTAAGTTATTGTTATGATTTACAGCAAACAGTTCTTTGTATAACCCTTTAACAGTTAGCACAAAGTAAAGAAAACATCATATGGTCCAAAAAGGTTAACAACTGATTTTACCAAAAACATCAACATCCAGCTGAAAATGCCAACAACACATTAACAGACACGGGTTTTCACCACCCTCCTTTTTTTTTACAAATAAACTAATGACAAAACTGACAATTTCAGTATTCTCGAAGCCTGCAATAATAAAACTATCCTATCATATTATAAGGAAAGGGTAAATTCGTGTATTCTTCCATAGTGCGACAGTGTTTTACCAGCAGACTAGGCTCCTTGAGCTAGCCGGCTGTCTAGCGGTTCGCACTCCTTGACCTATCTTTCAAAATTACGTTTTGTTCCCCCATTTTTCTTTTCAAGATTGTGGTCATGGATTTAGTAGTCTACCTGTATGGGTTTTATTCGTATGTTTATTATACTACAGAGAAAGGGGAGGTTTGGGTACCCATAAACCGGTTTAACCCTACCGCTGGCTTTTTCTAGTGCCGGTACCAAGTCCGGCTCTCCCGAGTCCCTATCGTTGTTTACGTTTGTCTTTTGTATTTTTATTGTGGGTTTTTTTTTCTTGTGCAGTTCCTATTTACTTTGTGGTACTTGGCTATGTTTTTCGGCCGTTGTAGGTGTTTCCTGTTATCTTTTTTATTCTATTCAGTACGGAATAATCACGTCCGATCGTCACAAAGAGTCATTATCATGACCCATATGGAACTTTTCTAACGCACATTATAATGAACACTTTTAGAACTGTTCTAAGTTAACTTGGAACTATGACCATTTGTATGACCACTTTTAGAACTGTTCTAAGTTAACTTGGGACTATGACCATTTGTATGACCACTTTTAGAACTGTTCTAAGTTAACTTGGGACTATGACCATTTGTATGACCACTTTTAGAACTATGACAGCTTTTAGAACAGTTACACGTATAGAACCAATTATGACCGCTTTTAGAACTGCTCTAAGTTAACTTATAATAGCAGTCATAATTTATGACCGTTTCTAGAATTTGTTCTATGACTGCTCTATGTTAACTTAAGTTAATTTAGAGACAATTCTAAGTTAACTTAGAGTTAACTTGGACGAGAGGTTATGTCTGCACCCAATTGATATCTATATAGAAATAATTTCAAAAGAAAAATATTATTTATGTTGAATTGATGATATAAAAAAGGAAATACAATATACCTCACATAACTCATTCATCTTTATTTCCTCAAAATGTAGATGTAGAAAATGGTAGAGATTACATGAAATAAATGCCCATACAACTAAATTTGCATATACAATATTAGCAAATCATGTCAAAAGATCACAATTATGGGGATAACTCCTAGAGAGTTATTGTCCTTGACGTGTTTCGGAAAGTGGTTTTTGCATATAACTTTACAACCCTCACAGATTGTATGGTCAAGTAACATATCAAATTAATCAGAAAGAAGAGACCTTCAATTTGAGCCCAAGGTCATTAGTCAAGATCTATTGGAGACAATATTCGTCTCATCCATATGTTTTCAGTCATAAGACGTCACAAAACATTAATTACATTGACTGAAAAAGACCTTGCAATTGTTCTCTGAACAATTGTCGTTTTAATTAAAAGCTGTAGTTGTTTTTGGACAACCACAAGAGCAATGTAACGTCTTTGAAATAACGTCCGAGGATCGAAAATAATTTGCTGGTTTGATGAGGAATGCTAGTAATGAGCTTTATTTTACAAGTAGGAAAGCCGTTCCTGAACGGAACACGGGTGAAACGTCAACTTCCATACATAAACAAGTCCAAATTTGTATGATAAACAGTAAATTTCGTTATGCTGCACACGTGTTTCAAGCAGTAACCTCTCGTCAGAAATTTTACGAATGGGTATGGAGTAAATAAACATGAAGCCATAACAAATACGTAAACTCCAACTGCAATATATTTTAACGAGTTGTTTGTTCAGAAGATGCATTAGAATCAAATAATATGGAAAGCCCGTAACTTAAACAAAGAGTACTCATTACCACAAATATCAAAATGGAAGGATAAATAAAGTACCAAGGACATATCCCCCGAGAGCCATACACCGAATGATAATAGTCCTTGGGTTGTCCCCTTCAAAACTGGTAATTTTTATGTCCGGAGCTCATTTACGATGCCTACCAGTGGGGAACATAGTTTAACATTGGGACCGTATGGGAAATGAAAGCAGACATATACTCTGTACCAGGCCAATTGGAACCAAACTTTGTCAGAATAGTTCTTTGGTAGTTCACCCTTTAAAATTTTCGATTTTTATGTTCGTCATACATGGTATAGAGTTGTGGTACAAAGTAAAAAAAAGTCCATAGATTTTTCTTTTATTATGTCTTTTTTTTTCTTTCTTTTTTATTTTTTTATTTTATACCCCTTTTTGATAAATGGATATTTTGGCGGTTTTCAATATTTTGACTTACATAAAAAAAACTGGATATGGATCGTTTAATTGCTTATGCAATAATGTTAAAAGACGTTTTAGCAACAATTATTTGTACTAAAACATTTTGTTTCAATCTTCTTTTATGATCAAAAATGTAAATAACCACACCAATCCCTAAAAAAATTAGAAATTTTCTAAATAATCAAACTCTAAATACTGTAAAATTTTGTTTTAATTGAATTTGGGTTTATATTCATCACATCTATCAAACAGAGGACTCTGAGTATAATTAGGGCCCTGCATCGAGATGCGGGTTCCCTATAGTTTTCACTTTGTCCGTCCGTCTGTCCGTCAACAATTTTTTTTGTCGAAGTTATCAGGGCTTTTACAGGTCGGAATGATTTTATATTTGGTCTGAAGCTTTATGATAATGAGTTGTACCGTGTAAGCAATTTTCAGGTTTGCCTTGTCACTACTTCCTGTTTGACGATACTTTAACTTTTTATTATACCACTCTATGGATGAAAATTTTTCGTCAAAGTTTTCTGGGCTTCTACAAATGGGAATGATTTCATATTTAGTCTGAAGATTTATGATGATGAGTTGTACCGTGTAAGCAATTTTCAGGTTTGCCGTGCCATTACTTCCTGTTTGCCGATACTTTAACTTTTTATTATACCACTCTATGGATGAAATTTTTTCGTCACAGTTTTCTTGGCTTCTACAACTGGGAATGATATGGTATTAGGTCTAAAGCTTCATGATGATGAGTTGTAACGTGTAATCTATTTTCAGGTTTGCTATGCCACTACTTCCTGTTTGCCAATACTTTAACTTTTTATTATACTACTCTATGGATGAAAATTTTTCGTCAAAGTTTTCTTGGCTTCTACAACTGGGAATGATTAGATATTTGGTGTCAAGCTTTAAAAATATGATGATGAGTTGTATTGTGTAAGCTATTTTCAGGTTTACCATGCCACTATATACTTCCTGTTTGCCAATACTTTTTAACTTTTTATTTTAAATTATATTTTCATAAACAATGTTGATAATTTGGTACAAAGAAAGTGACTGCCTATTGCGGGGCCCTCCTGCGTTCAGCAGTACCCCTAGTTGAACTTTAAAATGAGCTATATTAATTTGGCCGATATACTCGAAAATTTCTACAGATTAGTAATTAATTGCTGTGTAATGTGACTAACTTTAGCCATTAAATATACACAGATGACTACATGAGTACAAATAACATTTTGTCAAGGATCGTGTTGGCAATTATTTCAAAATTTTCGGAATTTTAATTTTTTTTTTCCAGATTTCATCATTTTGTAACAAACAAAGTTCACAGAAATGTCTCAGATTATATAAAAACAATACAAAAAAGTTTTTAATATGAAAAGTAAGTTAGTAAAAGAACAACTTCCGGTTCAAAGTTACATATTTAAAAACTAACTTGTACAAATAAACAATGTAGGGATATGGAGTAAATTCAAATGATACAAAGTTTCTACAAATGCATGGTAAAATCAAGCAATGAAACAACGCTTTTGTTGTTGTTCTTCATCTTGAAGTCACTCATATCACATAGCACGTTCAAGACGGCCCCTAGCACCTGTTTGAGCGGAATTCATTGCTATATATCTAGCAAAGTTACATCCATGTTTATTCTGGCCACGGATGCGGGATTGTCAACAAACATTAATTAAACTTGCAAAGTGTTCTTAGAATCACTGTCATCCGTGTATTTCGATTGATCTTTTGAACTTTGTCGTTATAAGTGTATTGGTTATTTTATCAATGAAAAATTGTGATTTTTTTAGATTCTACAATTTGAAACTTTTTTTGTAATTATATGACAAATGAGCCTTAAAGTTTATATCCCAGATTTCGTGGAAAATGTTATACTTATATCCACAAAGAATATAACTGTAATTATAATTATTTATTTTTGGTAGAGAATTGCAGTCTTTAAGCATTTGAGGCCATCTAAAATATAAAACGTTATCCCTATCAGGTATAAACTAAGTTATTCTTATTGTATTTTGCTCATACATAGACCGAACGATATGCCACACATGATAGAATGTCTTAAGTTAAAGATCACATATTTTTTTAATTTCAAGATTGTAAGTACCATTTTACCATTGATAGAGAGAATTATATATTAAGCATTACACAACCCCCTTGTTTATTGGATGCAATTCCTCAAAAATTATCATGATAACATGCATCGTCAATATTAAAAAAAAATGTCAAGAATTCAAAAATGCTTTGCAAGTATGAATGCAAAGACTGGGTTTACAATTATCTAAAATATCATCTCTTAAATTGATGTACGAAAGCGTTGTCTTTAAAACAAATTTCATCGGGAAAGGAGGGTTTTAGTGTCCTTTCCACTCTTGTCGAGATGTAACAATCGAATCTAGACAGTAAGTTCCCATTTCAGTTTGTCAATATGTGTAAGCATCAGCCAAGTTTGGGACCAACCATTTAACTTGAAGGGGGGGCTATGGTTTTTTTCTAAAAAAAATATTTTGGATCTGATTTTATGTGAAAAAAATATTTTGGCTGCCAAAATGATGAAAAAAAATTTTCTGACTGAGGCTTTCTGCCCCAAAAAATAATGTTAATTTTGAAAAAAAATATTTTGTTGATACGCGTGCAAAAAATAAATAATTTGTTTCGCGCTTCGCGCGAAAANATTTCAAAAATATTTGATTCCAATTTTGGTAAATTTCCTGTAAGTGTCAAAGACCACTTATTTTTTGGAATTCTACCTAGCAACAATACTGTTTAGATTTGTTTTCATTAGGGCAATCATTTTCACCAATTGAATTTCAAAAATATTTGATTCCAATTTTGGTAAATTTCCTGAAAGTGTCAAAGACCACATATTTTTTGGAATTCTACCTAGCAACCAAACTGTTAGGATTTGTTTCCATTAGGGCAATCATTTTCACCAATTGAATTTCAAAATTCCAATTTTGGTAAATTTCCTGAAATTGTCAAAGACCACTAATTTTTCGAAATTTTACATTGAAACCATAGTTAAAAAATTTGTTAGAATTAGAAGAAACATTACATCAATTTGATTTCCAAAATATAAGATTCCAAGTTTGGTAAAATTCCTGAAAGTCTCAAAGACTACTTATTTTTTGGAATTCTGCCTAACAACCATATATTCTTTAATTCCTTATGGTAAAAATATTGACTGTCAATAGTTTAACTTCAAAAATGTTAAGAAAAATTATACCCAGGGTGTTTTCTGTATCAAACAGGGGGTGCGGGGATCACTGTCGTTTCCGACAGTCATTACTCTAGTTCTTATTGTATTTTGCTCATACATAGACCGAACGATATGCCACACTTATTATGATATAAATGTACAAGTGTTATTTTTCACCTTGATATGATAGAATGTAACTATGGTCAAAACTTAAGTTAAAGATCACATATTTATTTTAATTTCAAGATTGTAAGTACCATTTTACCATTGATAGAGGGAATTATATATTAAGCATTATCCATTTATTATCACAACCCCTTGTTTATTGGATGCAATTCCTCAAAAATTATCATGATAACATGCATCGTCAATATTAAAAAAAATGTCAAGAATTCAAAAATGCTTTGCAAGTATGAATGCAAAGACTGGGTTTACAATTATCTAAAATATCATCTCTTAAATTGATGTACGAAAGCGTTGTCTTTAAAACAAATTTCATCGGGAAAGGAGGGTTTTAGTGTCCTTTCCACTCTTGTCGAGATGTAAAAATCGAATCTAGACAGTAAGTTCCCATTTCAGTTTGTCAATATGTGTAAGCATCAGCCAAGTTTATATGTGCATTTATCTATATTTTTACATGCTACACGACAAAGACAAATAAGAATATAACACTACATGTACATAGTAGGTGGGAGGGGCATTTATACTGAAACGAAACTTAAAATTAAATCACAGTCTAAAAATTTACTGATGAAAGACATAATTTAAGTAAATGTTGTCCTCTTGAAATAAAGGTGAAGAATTTAAGCATTTATGATATTCTATGAATTAACACGTGGAAAATACAATATCTTAATGTGAATGAAAAGCCAGGTAAATTATATACACCATAGTCACTATATAATGTGATGTTATAATTTGAATTGAAAAATGATAACGGAAATGTCAATTTTGCCTCAAATAAATATTTGTGGGTTAAGGGTGTAAATTTTCACATTTTGAACTTCTTTTACATTTATACAGTGTATGAAGATGACAAGCGTATAGTGGAGACCAACTTAATCAAAATATGGCAGGTATACGCCTGATAGTTGAAAAATTAAACAACTTTGAACTAACGCTGAAACTTCCCAATTTTCTCGAATATCGGACTAAATATTGAATTCTATATATATTTTTACGTTGAAATTGCTTATAACAATATTCATCTTTTGGAAAGAGAGCCAAATATAAATATGTTTTGACAATTGTTTAATTCTAATCAGATATATATGTAAAATGGGCAAAATTTCGGATTTTATGCATTTTGTTAGGGTTTGGGTAAGATTTTCGGTATTTAAAGTCACATTAAACACTCTTTGTTTTTTTAAGTGTTTTAAGATAACTTGTGTGTCACTTAGAACAATTTATTGACATATCTGCAGAGATATCATCCAGGTTTGACAAATTTAACGATGAAACAGTGAATTTTGGACAAATCTTACATGCTGAAAATTTCATTTTTCATCAATTTCGGGTAAAATATCTAGTTAGATCGACAATTAGCTCTTAAAATACCAAATCATGGTGTTATTCATGCAACATTGTCATATACAAAACATATTTTTCGTGTTTTGGTTATCTATCGGACATAGACAAAAGGTTAATGATTTTAGAGAAAATTTATTGAGGGGTAAGTTTATGGGATTTTTTAGGGCGTATTTGGTAACTTCGTTGGGTGGTTCAAAAAAGGGTCCTGTTCTACCTTTGTGTGCAAGTTATGCTCATGTTAGCATGTTTTATTTTGAAAAAGGGATGTATGCTAGTTTAAAAATGTGAGTGGGGTTCATAAGGGTGGGGCGCGTGGAGGTTATTTCAGTTAAGAGCCTAAAACATCTTATTTCATCTCTTGCAAGAAAACTGTCATAAAATATGACTTTGACCTTGGCCCTTGAGGTCAAATTACAAACAAATGTAGCCATTGGCCTGTCATCTTTTGACCTAGACTCACGATATTTGGTATTTGTTTTTATCATCATGTAAGGGTGTGTCGCGTTCCATTATGACCTTCATATGACCTTGGCCTATTACCTCGAGCTCAAAGAACTGAAATTTTAGCTGTTGGCTCGTAAGGGCCAAAACTTTTTCATCTAATGAACTAGACAAAATATATCTGGCATGTGTTTTTATCATTACAAGGCAGTCTGTCGCGTGCCATAATTGCTTTCATGTGAACATGACCTTTGACTTAAGGTCAGATGACTGAATTGTCTAGATCCTAGCCAGATTTTATCATCTTTTTACCTAGACTTAAGATATTTTCGTATGGGTATATCATCATATAAAGGTGTTTGACCTACCATAGTAACCCTCATGTGAACTAAACCTTTAACCTTGAGGTAAAATTACAAAAAGTGTTAGTTGTTGAGCTGTCTTGGTCAGACCTTTTTCATAATTTGAGGTCAAAGAACAAACATTTTCAAGTGTTAGCATAACTGGGCTAGAACTTCTTCATCTTTTGACCTAGACTTAAGATATTTTGCATGTCGGTGTATTATCATGAGGTGTGTTGCATTCCAAAGTGACCCTCGTGTGACCTATACCTTTAAATTTTGGGTCAAATTACAAAAAATGTAGCTGTTGAGCTGTCCGGGTCAGAACTATTTCATATCTTGACCTAGACTCACGATATTTGGCACGTTGGTGTATCATTATGCAAGTGTGTGTCGAGTTTCATTGTGACTTTCATGTGATCTTGAACTTTGACCTCGAGGTCAAAGAACTGAAATGTTTAGCTGTGGACCTGTCTGATGACATTTTTCTGACCTTGACCTTTGATCTTGAGGTTAAATTAATGACATTTTCAGTTGTTGGACTGTCTGGCCAGAATGTTGTCATCTTTTGACCTAGATCAGAGATATTTGTCAAGTGGGTACATCAACATGAGGCAGAGTGTCCCGTACTTTAATGGCCTACATGTGACCTTGCCCTTTGAATTGGAGGTCAAATTACTGATTTTTTTTTACCTCTAAGCCAGAACTTTTTCATTCGACCTAGATGTAAGATATTGTGCATGTGGGTGTATCATGATGACAATGTGGGTCTCGTACCACGATGACCCTTGTGAGAACTTGACCTTTGACTTTGAGGTCAAATTACTGAATTTTTTAAGTTTAGGTCATATCTTTTTCATTTTTAAGACCTAGACTTATGATATTTTTCATGTTTTTGTATTATCATGAGTTCTGTTGTGTGCTATAATGGTCTTTATCTGACTTTGACGTTTGACATTGAAAAGCAAATGATTTTACATCCAGGTAGCTTTTTCATCTTTTGACCTAGACTTTAGCATATGGGTGTATCTTGAAACCATAATGACCCTCGTGTTGTGACCATGGTCATATAACTGCTTTTGTCAAGTGTTACTGTCCAGTCCATGATCTTTTTTATATTTTGACTTAGACTTAAGAAATTTCGTATTTGGGTCTGTCATCATGAGATGATGTGTCAAGTACCTTTACTTAGTGATCTTTTCTGTAGTGACCCTTATGTAACATTGTCCTTTGATATTAATTGGTCAAGAAACGCCATTTCCCATGTGTTGGCCAGAACTTTTCACTTATGACCAAGACAACCATATAAGTATTATATATGTAGTAGTTTTCCTTGCTTTTCTTTTGCTTCTTATGTATTTGGAATATTCCTGCATTATATTTTGTAAAAATGTTATATGAAGGGGAGACATATGTTAAAGTTTGCTAAAACAGTCACCCCTAGTTTTGTTTGCAATTATCTCAGTAGTTTCAGAGGAGAAGATCTTTGAAAGTTTTCTCAAAGGGTCTAATGATTGTTCCCCACTGGTAGCCATTTTAGATAATGTACAAATCCGGAAAAAAAAACTTTTTTGTAGGGGACCGCCGAAGAACTATTATGGCCAAATTCAGTCCTGAATTTTTTCCACTAGTTTCGGAGGATCTTCTAAGATATTTGAATAAAAATTTACAGGGACTGACAGTTGACGAACGCAAAGTAATGGCAAAAGATCTCCCTAGCAATAGCCAGGTGCGCTAGAGAGATTTAATCTTAGTCGTTTCTTGGTGTCCGTAGCCTCTCATCCATACATATTTAGAACATCAATCCTGAATTCGCAGAACACATGAAGTGAACCCATTTAGGCCATGGGCTGAAATTACTTTCCGTACACCCCTCCCCCATCCCCTCGTGATTGAGACCGTTTTTCTCAGTCTTTTTATCTCCCCTTTTCAATGTAAAACATGTTAACACAAATATGACCTGCATGCATAGACAGTACAGGGCGACTTTTATAGTACAGCACGCAAAATTCTTGTAGTTTTAAACCTAAATTTCACCTTTTAAGCTCAGCTATAATTTTCAGTAGATTAGTTAGATGTACTAAAATTTGGAACCAATATAAAGCTAATTTCATGATAAAATTGTATAGTTGGCCACGATTAAAAGGTAAAAAACACAAAATGTACAAATTAAAAAACACATAAAAATGACAAAAATGGAAAGAGAGGGAGGGAAACTGCCCAACGTTTCGGCCTATATGGCCTTCGACTAGGGGACTACCGGGCTAAATACGGAGAAGAAGATGGATATGACGAGAGTAGGCAGACCTAATGGCGTGTCACAGATATTACCTGTAAAAATCGTGCCGAATCTTGAACTTAATCAAAAACGAGAAATAAAACAAATACTATGCAAATATTAATCTTCAACGCGAAAATAATTTTATAAAATAGACTGCTTCTTTACATTCATGCCAAAGGGTCGAGCAGTTCCAAGAAAATGGATGTTTTTTTTTGTTCAAGGAACTGTCGTTGTTTTTCACCCGTACTAGTTTGTATAAGGACTGTTACGTGCATGTCCAGTATGCTGTGGTTAGCTCGCCAGTAGTATATAGGGACAGTTCGCTTATGATTTGTCTAGGTGGTGCGAGGTGGTGCCGGAAGTGACGTCGACAGGAAATGACGACCGGAAGCGGAAGTCACGTGACCGGATGTAGAAGTGTTTTGATTTCGCATGCGCAACCGGAAGTGGCCCTATTAGAAGCCCTATTCGGGCATGTTGATAGGAAATCACGTGTTGCAACAACACGTGATCCCGCAGGGGTCATGTATGACATAAGTCCATAACGCATGCGCAACCGGAAGTAGCCCTATTTGAGGCCCTAATCGGCCATATTGACCGGAAATGATGTGTTGGAACAACACGTGACCCTGCAGGGATGTTGAATTACTTTATTACATGACGCATGCGCAACCGGAAGTGGGTGTGTCTGTAAACCGGAAGTAGGTATGTATCTTCTATAAGTAGCCATGTTGAAAGGAAGTCGGGTATTTTCGGAATGACTCGGGCATGATCTTTCGGATGTTTCCGGAAGTTGTCGTTATCATTGTATTTCTGAGGGTGTCTTTTATCACGTCCGCGTTCGTCATGGGACATAACTCTTGCTAGTTATTTTCCCGCCATTTCTTTAAGTTTGTTGGAGGCTAAGGCGAGATAACTCGTGATTCATTGATGTTTGTGCTAGTTTATATTTATGTTTACCAGTATTAAATACGACTCACGAATACTTTTTTTGCTGTGCTCGCGAGCTCATTTCACTATATTGCTGCTGCTGCGCTAGGTCGATTTGGCTTTTGCTTCTGCTGCTGCTGTTTCAAGCTTTGAAAAGAAAAAAAATCAAAATGTGAATATTGTGTGAATCCAGCCATTATCTACTGAATCCATGAAATGTCACTCTGCGTTTCACCAGACTTGTGACTGGCTATATCTGCACAGTTATAAGCTGCATTACCCCTTCTTTCCTATCCCAACTGTCATTGGTCTATCCTTTACGTAGATTAATTGTCTTCGATCGATAGTGGGCCACAATCCAATACTGTCGCAACCTATCTCTTATCTTTAGCATACTTCTAAGCCTGTCTAGAATTATAGTCCTCTTCTTCTAACAATTGCTGAACTGCAATTTGATTGTTCAGTATTCTGTACACCTTCAATCCATTTTGTCCCAAAACACAGCCGTTTTAACGTTGCAATACTTTTATTGAAATGATATTCCTTATTAAATGTCCTATTATATTTTTAACCCTTACCATGTTTAGTTCTATTTTAAATAGGCTTACGAGTATACTTTTAGCTGTGCTCGCGTGCTCATTTCAGTATTCGGTGGCGGTGGTGGTGGTGGGATGATAGGCTATTGTGGTGGTGGTGATGGTGGTGGTAGCGGTTATCGTGGAAGTTGGGCTTTTCTAATGGATGTAAGGGCGACAATCGTGTTAGTGAGCTCCTTTAGTTATGGATTTTCTTGTTAAATGATGTTACTCCTGACGGCTCAACATGGCAACTTATAGAAGATATATACCTACTTCCGGTTAACAGACACACCCACTTCCGGTTGCGCATGCGTCATGTAATAAAGTAATTCAACACTCCTGCAGGGTCACGTTTTGTTCAAACACATCATTTCAAGTCAATATGGCCGACTAGGGCCTCAAATAGGGCTACTTCCGGTTGCGCATGCGTTATGGCCTAAGGTCATACATGACCCCTGCGGGATCACGTGTTGTTCCAACACGTCATTTCCTGTCAACATGCCCGAATAGGGCTTCAAAAAGGTGTAACACAACTAATTCCGTCTCCCATTGCCTCCCATGTTAAATTGCACATGTTTCTGCGTTCGTGGAATTAGTATCTGAAGTTCAAACAAAATAACACATGTCTCATCTGAAAGACAGATCTTTCGGTAAACTCTCATGAAAAAATGAACCGACCTTAACTGTAATATAAGAGAAAACTGGTTCCGGAAGGTCACAACCTAGGGATAGGTACTTCCTGTCTGTGTTTTCACGGAAAAAATACCTCCGCTTTCAACTTTGATAAAATCTTAAATTTTCAACGAAAGGGTATAAATTTAGGCTCAATAGAATCTCATTGAATGCTCTCTCAATTTAATTCAAAATGACTAGTCAACCTTTTTTTATCTACGACACTGTTAACACTTCCTTGGAACTATGTTTTCTCACTTTTGAGACACAGCAGTTCCTATTTTTAGCGGTGTGAGATTTCCTTTTCTCACCCTACCTGTAGTGCTTTCTATGTATCCAATGCCTGGGTGAGATTTTTCCGTCTCACATACCCATTTTCCGTCTCACCCAGCCGCCTGGGTGAGAACACTTACACGATCTTTTTCCCGCGATTTTTGTATCTTCTTGACATTCATAATGCACTTGTCTTTATGTTTTTGCTTTTTAGATAAGCACATTTTCAAACAACGTCGACTTATAAAACTGTGTCTTTAACTCTTGACACCTATTATATGTACCAGATAATTCTAAAAATAACGTTATACTCAACATTCAAAAATCCCGCTTGAATCTTATGACGTCATAAAAGGGGACGTAACTCCCGTAAGTAANTGTGTGGATTTTAGTAAATTTCAAGGTGCATACAGTGAGAAATAAAATCAAACACCAGTGGAAGTGCGAGACAAGAGAATCTCAGACACCCTCGGGTAAGATTTCAATCATCTCGGACTCAGCAAGCTTCGTCCGAGACTGGAAATCTTACCCTTGGGTGTCTGAGATTCTCCTGTCTCGCACTTCCCCTGGTGTTAGATTCTTAAAGTCTCAAATAAGGACTATATTCACATATGTGCCTGACTGGGTTCCGAATTAGTTGTGTTACACCTTCAAATAGGGCCACTTCCGGTTGGGCATGTGCAATCAAAACACTTCTACATCCGATCACGTGACTTCCGCTTCCGGTCACATGACTTCCGGTCACGTCATTTCCGGTTGACGTCACTTCCGGCACCACCTCGCACCACCTCGACAAATCATAAGCGAACTGTCCCTATATACTACTCTCGCTGAAAATATTCCCCTACTGGGCAATCCTTACCATTGGTGAAGCTCTGTTTATGTTCTCTGAATATATAGGACCTGTCCCCGAACTTTATAAAAGATACATTGATGATGATTTTGGGGTGTCCTCTGACAGTGATGATGGACTTAAGTCTTCCATTGACTATGTTTCCTCGTACCATCCGGCCATCAAATACACTTTTAATATTACCAAAGATATTCTCTGTTTCCTCGACATTAATTGTACCATAAAGGATGGGCAAATTTCTACCTCAGTGTTTTATAAACCGACAGACGCCCACTCTTATTTAAATTATGAATACTGTCACACAAAGTCATGCAAGGATGCCATTCCAAAGTCACAATTCTTGCGACTTCGTCGTATCTGTAGTGACGAGCAGGACTTCAGGACTCAATGTAACAGAATGAAATCTTTTTTTGTTAAGAGAGGCTACCTCAGCAAAGTTTTGGATCGAGCTATGAATTCAGTTTCCCGAGTGACCTGATCCGAGGCTATGGAGAAGAGGGTGAGAAATACCGACGCCCGGGTTCCGTTGGTCCTGACATACCACCCTCACAACGAAGCTATCAAAAACATTTTGATAGGCAACTTCAAAACTATAGTTCTTGAGGACGAACATATGTCGGCAGTTTTCCAGGATTCGCCTCCCATTGCAGCCTTCAGAAAAGGGAAGAGTCTTAAACAGCACCTTTTTACAAGTTCTTTCAAGAGTGCTACTCCTCAAACTCCCTGTAAATATAAGGGCACTAGAAAATGTAAGCGATATCGCTGTTTGACTTGTCCTTTTACTTGGGAAACCGATGAAGTAGTAGGGCCGGCTAACGTTTTCAAACTAAAAAATGGTTTCACGTGTACTGCTGAAAATCTAGTGTATGCTGTGGGCTGTAAACGCTGTAACATGATCTATGTGGGCGAGACTTGCCGGAGATTAGGTGATCGATTTGTCGAACATAAACAGAGCGTCACCAATGGTAAGGATTGCCCAGTAGGTGAACATTTTCGGCGAGCTAACAGTCCTTATACAAACTAGTGCAGGTGAAAAACAACGACAGTTCCTTGAACAAAAAATCATCGTTTTTCTTGGAACTGCTTGACCCTTTGGCATGAATATAAAGAAGCAGTCTATTTTATAAAATCATTTCTGTATTGAAGTTTAATATTTGTATAGTACAGATAACTAATGTTTTATTTCTCGTTTTTGATTAAGTTCAAGATTTGGCACGATTTTTACAGGTAATATCTGTGACACGCCATTAGGTCTGCCTTCTCTCGTCATATCCATCTTCTTCTCCGTATTTAGCTCGGTAGTCCCTTAGTCGAAGGCCATATAGGCCGAAACGTTGGGCAGTTTTCCCTCCCTCTCTTTCCATTTTTGTCATTCTTATGTGTTTTTTAATTTGTACATTTTGTGTTTTTTACCTTTTATGTATTATACTCGTCAACAAGAGGGTATAACCCCCTTTTTGGAATCGGGACTTATGCCTTATTTTTGGCGTACTTTGGACTTGACCACATGAGTCAATGGACTCCACGGACTCAAAAGTCATAGCATTTTGGACTTGTACTTCAAATTTAAAGAAAATATTCAAAAAATAAAAAATAGACTCTGGACTTCATATCAAATTTATGTTGTACTCTGGACTCAAGGGGGTACTGGGGGTTATACCACCCAACAAAGCAGTACAATGATTTTTCGCGCGGAAACACTGTAGTTTGTAAGAATTGTATGAACCAATCACCGTTTACAAAAACCTCTACACAGAATACAAATAGCTTTTGACAAATCTGAAATTTTGAAAAGTCCCATATTTCATCAATTTCGAGCAAAATGTTGAGTTTAAGTCAATAAAAGGCTGTTGAAATACAAAATCATAATGTAATTCTTGCAACATTGTCAATTGCGTGTTCTGGGTATTTTAATGCGAACATTGACAAAAAAATACCGTTTGAGGAAATTTGTAGGGCATTTGTAAGAATTTCGGTATTCAGAGTCACATTAAGCACTCCTAGTTTTTCTAAGCAATGTTTCAAGACAACTATATAATAATAATGTATGCTTAGAACAATATAACGGCACATCTGCAAAATATCCTCCAGATTTGATGTATATAACGATTTGACAAACATTAAATTTTGAAAAGTATGATTTTTCTTCAATTTTGGGCAAAATATTGAGTTTTAGACAACAAATGGCCGTTAAAATACTAAATCATGATAAAATCCATGCAACGCTGTCATGTACAACACACATTTTGTGTTCTGGATATTGACCAAAAAATTGAGACAATTTTTGAGTAAATTTGTAGGGATGGGGGTACAAGTTTTATAGATTCATGCAGGAAGTTTATATTAATTTAAAAACGCTATATAACACTATTGATGACGAAGAACATTTCTTATTTTCATGTAATAATAACACAAAACTAAGAGAAAACTATTTACAGGAAATAAAACGTTTAATACCAAATATTGAAAGTAAACCAGATAAACTATATGTATGTTTAAATTGTCCACAAACCGTGCAGTATACTGCTTCATTCGTTACAAGGTCTTTTGCGCTGAGGAGAGTGGACTCATCAACTGCATGATTTTTCATTTTGTAATCTTTGTTTTGTTTTATTATGGTTTTGTTATTCGTGTATGCCTTCAACCCTAATGTATATGGGTATATATGTGCATTTAAATAAATAAACTAATACTATAATTTGTACTAGTTGTAAAGAAGATGTACTTTCATTTTATACCCCCTTTTCATGAATTGGAACTACTCATAGATAAGATGAGTCAAAAAAGGGACAAAACTTTTTTTCTTTTGAAAAACACAAAGGGTTCTTTAGACCATTGAACTTATACAATTTCGAGAAAATTAAATCTTAAAATTACGTCAACACTTTGAAGGGTAGGGGTAAGGTTTTTCAATTTTTATAACGTATTAGGTGTAAACATTATACTTATATGGAATATTTGTAAAGCTTATGCCATAGGCTATTATTTTATACTACTTGTTTTATAACCGAGAGGTATCAATCAACAATTTGAAGAAATTGAAGATGATTGAAAGAAAAAACTTTTAGATCTACCCAAATTTTGATGGTGGGACCTAAACATGGGGTTAGGTCCAACATTAGGTGCAGGGTATACTCATGTTAAGATATTTCATTTTTTAAGAGGGGATGTAAGCGGACTAAAAATGTGGGTTGTGTTTATAAGTTGGGGTGCAAGGGGGGTATTGCAGCCCCTGGACTAATTCTAAAAGGTACTGGATAGGGTGTTATTGGATTGGTGCATTTAGTCTCAAAGTAGTTACATGTGATTCGTTATCCAGGTATATTCATAAGCGACAATATACAAGAAAGTTATACAAGAATATGAATAACAGAAATAAAACATAAAAAAATAAAGAATATATGGCCACTGTCTAGTATATTCAACCATTGTACTAATATATTAGTCCCAGATTCAACCAGAGACATATAATGATTTAACATCTGAGGAAAGAAACTTCAATATTTTTGAACTCAACATCACGCATACTTTTGCTGCCCAATAATTATGCTTTCTAGCATTCAATTAATCCCGGGGATAACGCTCTTATATTTTGTACGGGGACGTGCGGCTGTGGGTATTAGAATATGATCGAAATCCACATCCTTATAAATCAATATTATTGGCCTTATGTATGACAACCATAAATGATAATTTATTGCATGATTAGGGACCGACCATTTAACCTGAAGGGGGTTATGTTTTTTTCTGAACAGAATTTTTTTTCACGTGTATCAACAAAATATTAACATTATTTTTTTGGCAGAAAGCCTCCTTCAGATATTTTTTTTTCATCATTTTGGCAGCCAAAATATTTTTTTCATATAAAATCAGCTCCAAAATATTTTTCTAGAAAAAAAACATAGCCCCCCTCCCCCCCTTTTCAAGTTAAATGGTCGTTTCCCTAGAGGAGAAAGGAGTGATTCTTAAATTAAATTTGTTAACCCACAATAAAATTGATATTTTTTAATAAAACGTCTCGCAATTATTTATTCAAAATTGAAAGACAACCCTAATTAGTTAATAGCAGATGTGTTGAAAATAGACCCAAATAAATATGCAAGTGGAAAAATGGGCACTAATTACATACTCTGCGAACAATGTAATATATACATGGTATAGTCCCTCAGGCTGTTGAGGCTGTAAAATAAGCATCCCCGTATATCAATATTTAGAAAGTTACTCCCCCCGGCAATTACCTAGCCATGGTGGGGTCGTAATAAACCTTCGATCAACAAATTTTATGCACATGATGCATGAGGTCACTTTTTTTCTTTAATAGAATCTTACTCATACATGTACCCTAGACCAAATTATTCGGCCTGTATTGTGCAAATATTACCTATTTATCGTTTATCGTTAATACTGTAGCTAAATTTATTTATGAATGCTTATTTCATTAATGAAACCAAGGATGTATATATATCTATGTATATATGGTTGACTGACTCTCCACCTGTTTTAATATTAAACTTTGTATGTTCTGTGTCCAATCAACTTTGATCAGTGTACGTGAAAGGTGCAAATGTTTTATGTTGATGTATATGCCCGTTGTGGGCCCTTTGATTAGGTCAATAAAATTATTATTATTATTATTATATCTAAATATACATCCTTGATGAAACTTTGTCAACATTGTTTAATTCGAGAATCTGAAATTCCTATTGGTCGATAGTCTTCTGTGCATGCGTTCTCCTCACTACGCAAGCGTACTCCTCACTTTCCCCCAAGAACTGTCTATATAGCTAGGCTATTCCATAGCCTAGCTAATAAGCCTTTAATTTGTCATTGTCAAGCCCATTGTATTATTATGTGGTTGTACAATAAAATATTGTTGTTGTTGTTGTTGTTGTCTTTTCTATTTTGACTTTTATTTTTATTTTTTAATTTTTGCTCAAAAAGTCCAAACCTGTGAACGTTACGATATTCCGTAACTTTCTCTCATACCAGTAAACGATTTTTTATTACAATTACAGATCAACATCCGGCATTTTCCTGTCTGTGCTTGCGACCAGATTATGGTAAATTTGCTGTTAAATTGACCATTGTAGGGATTTTATAAGTATATAGGAACATTTCCTCTGTCACTTTCCTTTCATTTTTGATGGTACTGGATGTACAGTCATTCATTTGTTGTACAAACCGCCTTGCGTCGGCTTCATCTGAAAAATGGACTCTTTTGTTTGGTTTCGAGGTTACCAGCCTTACAGATATACCCTAGTCCACTAGATTTTGTTTGTTTTGCAAAATTCATTTAATAACCTCGGCTGTAAGTTTGGAAATAGTTCCATATGGTGGTGTAAAAAGTAGAGCTGAGTATCATGAGGAAATCTCACGATACGATACATGTCCTGATGTCTGCTTGCGATACGATACTATCACGATACGTATCGTGGTATTGTAAATCTTGTTTTCTTGACTTAAATTCAGCAGATATCAAGACTATGAATTGCATTGTACAATTGTTTCAATATCTGAGCCATGTATCTGTCGTAATTGTCATTAAATATTAGTAATTATATCAATTTATATGCCGTGGGAGCATTCACAATGACAACATTGTTTATATCTACGAGTTCCGCCATATTAACGCTAATAAAACGCGGATTGGTAGCGGTTGTATAAAACAAAGCCGTTTTCGGTATCGCGATTCCAGACCAATGATACGATACGGGAATCGTCATCACTTTGGATCGATATAATCGATTCATCGATGAATCATTACCCCTCTAGTAAAAAGGGACTCTTGATTTCAGTTTGAGTCCCTACCATCAATTTGCCATTTTGGATCAATTTTTCCAATGAATCACAGGGATCGTAATTAAACCATCGACTGAAAAATCACAAGGGAGAAGCCATCTTGAGCCCCATCTCGCTTAAACTAATTTTCAGGTCAATAAGTTCATAATATGGCTGACTTACTGTTATCACCTGGTATCTCGAATATTTATCTTCACGTTCCAATCGGTAACTGTATCCATACATGTAGCACTCATATTTTGTCAGAAAAACAGTACACGCAGAGACATTCAGTTAAAAATCACTCTGGTCCGACAATTTTCACCCTTGTAACATGGGAATTCACAGGCATTGTCGGTGTTTGTCCGACAAAATGTTTGGGAAAATTTCACCCAAAAAATCTTCGGTAGTTTTCTTTGATGATGGGTCAATTAATAAATGCCTAACAAAGTCGGATTTCCACCAGAATTGTTAAGTGTTCTATTTGTCTCGTTCAAAATTTCAAGTTTTAGGCTGATATCAAGAGGAAAAAACTCAATGAGTTGCTGAAATTGACTACTGGTTTTTGTGTGACCACCCTTTCCAAAATCATATTCGTATTTCCGCACGTATTAATAACTACCACGAACCAGAGGCTCCCAGGAGCCTGTATCGCTCACCTGGCTTTCAGTTGCCTTAATCAAGGAAACATTGTAAGTTATACAGTTGATCTTCAGTTTCTCAAACTTT
>MJUU01058156.1:242627-255102 GCA_002080025.1 Modiolus philippinarum
GTCAACGAACAATTTTCAACACCGGTTTTGAAGTCGCAACATCAATATCTATTTGGAAACCAAATTTCATTGAAATCGGACAATGTTGAATTTTCCCGCCTTTTTTGGGGCAGCCATTTTTGAAAAAGGCGGTCAAGGAACAATTTTCAACACCAGTTTTGAAGTCGCCACAGCATGGCAAACATTTCATCAGTTTACACTTGACCTTAATCTTCTATAGTTTAAGGAATAAAAGATGAAAAATACGAAAATTTAAAAAATTCGGTGAAAAAAGGGCAATAACTCCTACAAGGGTTTATGGATTTTCTTCAAAATTTCGAGGTGGGTAGACCTTGATATGCTGAACATTTTTGCAATTTACACTTGACCTCTATCTGTTACACTTTTTGAAATAAAAAATAAAAAATGCATAAATTTCGAAAATTTAACGGAAAAAGGGCTATAACTCCGAGATGGGTTTTCAGATTTTCTTCAAAATTGCAGGGCAGATAGATCTTGCCATGCTGATCATTTTTACTATGTCAGATTTTTGATATCTATAACGGTTTTCCAGTTATTGGCCAAATACTGCAATTTACCCCCATGTTCTATTTTTAGCAATGGCGGCCATGTTGTTTGACCTACCGCTTAATCGAACACAATTTTGAGAAGCCATACTCTGGTGATGATTCAGGCCAAATTTGGTTACATTTGGCCCAGTGGTTTCAGAGGAGAAGATTTTTGAAATTGTTGACAGACGGACGACGGATGCATAGTGATGGCAAAAGCTCACATGGCCTTTTAGGCCAGGTGAGCTAATAAAAAAGACAAAGGAATACTAGTAGCTTTGACGAAACATATGTAAAAATATCTCCTTAATTTCCATACGACTGAGAATAGTGGGTAAAACACGTTTACTCCTCCGTAGATTCTCATACTGACATACTAGAATGTTCAAGTTGCATGAAATTGGATCATGGAATTTTTTATTTTTTTACTTTTATGACCAATCAAAATAGAGGATTCACCTTTAAATAGGCACTGACGTATTGTTTGTGACAAAAATAGGAGTCCAAATATCTATTGCAAAGAACGTGGTCTCTTCCAAAATTCACCGAGGCATTTCAGGATTGTCAAATTATTATCTCAACAAAAATGAATTTTTATACTATTGGAAAGCTCTCTCAGATAAAACACATTTATGAAGAGTTATCCTACTCGTCTCGATAAAGAATTCATCGTCTGTTGAGCGTGGCGACGTGTAAAAAATAAGAAATTGCTTTTATGGAATGTTTTAAGCAATTCTTGGATCTGAATACTGAAATATTTCTTTCAACAATTTGTGAATTATTGATTTTCTCTGAAGACAATTTTCAAAGTTATTTTTAGCGTGCTCTTTATAGGTCGTCAGTCACAAAGATTTACCTTGACCCATCAAGACCAAATTAACAATGCAATTTTAAGACTGATGTCCGTGTAAATTATTTAATTTGTAACAAATTATTAGGGCCCCACCACTTTGTGGCAGACGCCCTATAGTAATCAGTCTGTCCGTGCGTCCGTCCGTCTGTAACAAAATCAGTTTTCCGCACTTTTTTTCGTAATGCTTGCAGATATACAGCTAATATTTTGTATGTTAGTTAGGTATGGTGAGTTACAAGTCAAGTTTAAGTTTCGTATTGGTATGCTGATTTTTGACCAAGTTACGGCCCTTGGACTTAGAACATTTCACTAAAATAACAGTTTTCCGCACTTTTTTTCGTAATGCTTGCAGATATTGGGCTAATATTTTGTATGTTAGTTAGGTATGAGTTACAAGTCAAGTTTAAGTTTCGTATTGGTCCGCTGATTTTTTACCAAGTTACGGCCCTTGGACTTAGAACATTTCACTAAAATAACAGTTTTCCGCACTTTTTTTCGTAATGCTTGCAGATATTTGGCTAATATTTTGTATGTTAGTTTGGTATGATGAGTTACAAGTCAAGTTTAAGTTTCGTATTGGTCCGCTGATTTTTGACCAAGTTACGGCCCTTGGACTTAGAACATTTCACTAAAATACATGTAACAGTTTTCCGCACTTTTTTTCGTAATGCTTGCAGATATTGGGCAAATATTTTGTATAAGATTTCAGTACGATGAGTTACAAGTTGAGTGTTAGTTTCGTATTGGTCCGCTGATTTTTGACCAAGTTACGGCCCTTGGACTTAGAACATTTCACTAAAATAACAGTTTTCCGCACTTTTTTCCGTAATGCTTGCAGATATTGGGCAAATATTTTGTATAAGATTTCAGTACGATGAGTTACAAGTTGAGTGTTAGTTAGGGCCCCGCCACTTTGTAGCGGACGCCCTATAGTAATCAGTCTGTCCTTCCGTCCGTCCGAAACAATCCTGTCCAAGCCATGACTTTTTTCTCTTTAGAGATAGGCTTTTGATATTTGGTATGTAGATAGATCACCTCAAGACGACGTGTCCCGTACCTTAGTTGGTGACCTTTGACCTTGACCTTTGACCTCAGGGTCACATTCATGCTTTTTCAATGACAAAGTCGTGTCTGGGCTATTACTTTTTATTCTTTTGAGATAGGCTTTTGATATTTCGTATGTGGATAGATTGCTTCAAGGTGACATGTCACGGACAATATTTGATGACCCTTGACCTCTAGGTCACACTTGGAGCGGGGCCCACAGAGATGGATACCATCTCACTGATGTCTAGTTTTATATAATATGATCTGATCTTTTCACAACTTTGAGTTCTGGCAGTCACATAATTCACGATGTTCTTTACTGCTATATACACATGCAGCGTATGGTAAAATTGTTTAAAAATATTCTCTCGATCATGTCGATCTTCCAACTAAAGTATGAAAGCTTTTTCCAAATCATACTGCACTTAGAGATAATAACTTCGTATACACAAATAGATAAATATTGACAAGTACAATTAACAACATCAGGCGAGTTAACCTCTGTTTATCAGTTTCGCAGATATTTGTGAATGTCCTGTTTGAAGTCGGACATTCACCCAGTTTCAACATCGGATTTGAGTGATTTTCAATTGAATGCCTCTGTTTGTACTGTATGCAATCCTCTCTTGGTCTTTCAAAATATCCCATTGCTTCGGCCCGAACTATGTTTAGTTATAACAGGGCGATTATGATACAGGATACAGGTACGATTCGACGTTCTGGTTGCATATATTAAATATAGTGCCAGGATATCAATTTGTTACCATCATTGGGTATTAGAATCCGTTATTTGGAGCACTTTGAAATCATAACATGTCCCGATTTTTCATTCCTCTTTTGAACAAGGGGCAAATTGAGGTAAAAGTCCGAAAAGTTCAAACAGTCATATCGGGTCAAGGTTGCATACTTTCACTTTCTTTGATGATATACATGTAATAGTAAGTTTTGGATATTGTCTTTAACTTGTGACAGTTCCTTAATAGAATTTCAAAAATAAATATTCAAAAACAATGACTAGAAACTGTGTAAATCTGAATTTAACAGTTAAAAAAGCTATGAAAAAAAAAATCACATGAAACTGCTAGCAATAGTCGTTTCCCTTCCAGGCTTCTCCATAGAGGTTTATACCCCACAGCTATCAAATCTGAATACTGGCTATCAAATTCAGAAATTTACTGATTTTTATCCATATTGCAGTACATGCATACATGTATGTCTGGTGTCTAATACATGTACTTGTCAATTAATAAAATAACACATATGTAATAACAGATGATTAATTAATATCATATCAAAATATAGCCTCCAGCAACATTGCCTTACTTATAATTACTAGTATTTCTAGTTGTTGTCAGTTTACCTACATGTATGCTCATGTATGGTCAAAGAGGTATGTAACCCAATTAAGGAATAGAAAACATAAATACATTTGTATTTGTTATGAGTTTGTATTGGAGACTGTACATGTGCTACTTGATTTATAGGTACAGTTTGTAAGCCCTAATATTCACAAATCAAGACTGAAAACAAGCCTAGTCTAGTTAAATCTTCACATGGATATACTAGTAACTCTATTTTGATGTTGGGTTACATTCCATTGTAATGTGATGAAATAAATGTTGAGCACCTCTTGGATGATTTTTTTTAATTTATATAAATTCTTTAGAAATAAATAGTTTTACAATGTTTTTAAAGACTTGATATTGAATTTTTACTCAAATAACAGAAATCTCGGCAATTACCTATACTGCATAACATTAATGATATCATGGACATGAATATTGTAAACTAAAAAGTCAGTATACCAATCTGTCATTCTGATAAAAGTAAGAAATATTCACTTCGGTTTTAAAAGCTCTACATGTATGTTGTTTGTTTTATGTTTTACTGACTTTAAATAAATTTTTCTTGACTTACATGTACTTGACTTGACTTCAACACATTAACTTCTTGACAATATGCAAATCTGTACTATTTATAAATAAGGCCATGAAAAATTGATTTATCTTTTTCTCAAGCCCTCCCTCATCTAGTTGGAGGCTTGAATTTTTTGTCATTTCAATAAAATAGAAATAGAAAATCACCCCCCTCACTACATATTTGGTGGTGTTTTCAATGTAAAAAGCTGCCTCTCAACTATTTTTTGGCAAATATAAAGATAAAAAAAATTGCCTCCCTCCCTCATCAGTTTCAATGAAAAATGGCCTGAGAAGGAATTAATTAACTTTTTATGGCCTAAACTTAAAGGAATACAATTAGATAAGATAGTAAACATGGTAAATAATATACTGAAATGAGTTGTTCTGTGAATGGTCATTTAGACAACATAGTTCTCTTCAGTGTATATCAAATAAAGCACAAAATAAATACATGTAACAAACAGGATCTAAATGGTAAAGCTGTTTGCGACCATTATACATTTACTAGATTTATCACACTCAAGACATTTTTTAGCTCGCCGGGACGAATGTCCGTAGAGCTATTGTCATGCCCCCGGTGTCGGTGTCGTCAGCAAAACTTTAACCTTGCTTGTGGAATGGAGACGTTAAGAGATGGGATGTTGATATTTAGTATGTGGCTTCCTTGTAACGAGAGCTTTCTTGTGGAACCATATATTGTAGACATTTTGACCTTGACCTTGCCCGTAGGGCAATATATAAAAAACTTTAACCTTGCCTCTAGAAGGCAGGCTTTTAGTGGAAGGATGTTCATATTGGTATGTGACTTGCTTATGATGAGAGCTTTCTAGCGGTACCATATTTGGAGACATTTTGACCTTGACCTTTCCCTGAGGGCAATTTTTTAAAAACTTTAATTTTGCTTCTAGAATTAAGTTGTTTAGTGATAGGGTGTTTATATTTCATATGTGACTTTCTTGTGAAGAAAGCTTTCTTTCGAATTTATTGTGCATTGAGGTTACTGGAATCCCCGGCGAGCTATGTTGTCTTCTGACAACTCTTGTTCTTATTTTGTTTAATATCTACAGATTTAATCACTGTGATTTTATTTAAATTTCTTTGTGATTATTCTGCCCTTTTTGACTGACAATAAAAAATTTATTTCCATATTCAATGTTAATTGATGATTTTTTGTCACTGTTAGTGGCAAAATATTGCAGTTTGCATTTTTCTGGCGACAGAATTTGAAGAATCATGAGCCATCCCTGAAATGTCATAATCCAATACTGATTGAGTGAACTGTTCATGGGTAACATGTACATTTTCAAAAAAACTACACAGATACATGTAGAATAAAAACCACCCAGTCTTTACTGACATTTTATTGTGAAGTGGAAAAAGACAGATCGTATAATCGATGTATGATAAGGGCAATATTGTTGAGAAAAAAACAAAACTAAAGGCTGTTGGGAGGAAATGAGAAATAAAGTGTTTCTCTATAAAAACAAAGGAAACAAACAAAGAAGTTAAATTCTCGAATAAACATTTTTTAAATCTTATGTTTAAGAAGGGTTGCTATGGAAAGAAAAAACAAAGAATTTATCAGTGGAAAAAAATTAATTTTTGTTATAAATATAAAGATATATAGAATTAAACATGACTGACTTCTTCTTTCCACACTGAAATCTACACTGTTGAAGTCTTGTGTCATATGTTTGAGAATCATGCATTTTCATATCAAATTTTGGGCACTTTGGTTTTTTTTCCCTATTCATCATTTTGTTCATTGATCTTTGACTTTTACAGTAAAGCTTGCATGTTTGCTTCAGAAAAACTTGACAGAACTGAAATTTTAATGTAAGTTTTTCATAGAAATGATAGTGAACATTTTTAATTTTTTTTTCAGGATTGGCACAAAAGAACAAAGATGACAAGTCAAGACAACTAGTATGGATGAGGAATTTTGACATGCAAGAGACAATGGACGAGGAAGAAAAAACTGGTTTTGACACGGGAGAGACAATGGATGAGGAAGAGAAAACTGGTTATGACACGGAAGAGACAATGGAGGAGGAAGAGAAAACTGGTTTTGACACAGGAGGGACAATGGATGAAGAGTTAGACGAACAAAAACCTAGTATTTGTGAGTTGTGTGATAAATGCTTTACAAACAGTGCTGACTTGGAAGACCACTACAATGAACATACATTAGATTCCTCTGAATTCAACGCTGGTAAAAACAATAAAAAACAATTACATATATCCACTTACAAATGTGGAATTTGTGGACTGGTTTTCTACAGTGAAAAAGAATTAACAGATCATTCTATAACACATATACCAGATGAAATTTTCTCTTGCGATATATGTAATAAACCTTTTATGACTCAGAAGGACATAAAAGAACATTATGACACTGCGCATGATAACGACAAGCCTTTTAAATGTGATATCTGTGGAAAGGGGTTTATTTTACAAAAAACACAAGAAAAACACACCAAGATTCATTTTGTTGGGAAACCTTACCGTTGCGATGTATGTGGCAAGGGCTTTACTGAAAATGGGGCACTGCAAAGTCACTTGAAAATTCACTCAGGGGAAAGGCCTTACAGATGCCAAGTGTGTGGGAAAGCTTTCCGTGAAAGTGGAACACTAGTGATACACACCAGAATTCACACTGGTGAAAAACCATATAAATGTGATTTATGTGAGCGTGGATTTGTAACAAGTAGTAGTCTAAAGGCTCACAAAGAAACACATACTGGAGTCCGATCACATAAGTGTGAATATTGTGGCTTAACATTTCGACAACGTGCAGGTCTTAAAATTCATCTTCCAAAACATACAGGCGAATACCCTTTTCGTTGTGATGTTTGTGGTAAAGGATTTGCATTAAAAGGAAGCTTTAATATACATATGAACATGCACAAAGGGGCGCTTATTTATAAATGTGATCAGTGCGACAAGGCATATGCTGCAAAGCACATGCTAAAGCTTCATCAGCACATGCATACAGGTGAATTTCCTTACAAATGCAATCTTTGTGGTAAAGGCTTTTTGGGAAAGGGTAATCTGAATTGTCATCTTAGAATTCACACTGGAGAAAAACCATATAAATGTGAATTTTGTCCTAAAGCATTTGCTATAAGTGGAAACTTGCAGCAACATGTCAAAATACACACCCGTGAAATGATGTTTAAATGTGATATTTGTTCGAGAGAGTTTGTGACGAGTGTGTCCTTGCGGAAACATGTTCGTGTGCACACAGGAGAGAAACCTTTTAAATGTGAAATCTGTGGAAAAACTTTCGCGCAAAATGCAAATCTTAAACGTCATAAAATCATTCACACTGGAGAAAAAGAGTACAAATGTGAGATATGTCATATGGAATTTAACATGCCTACTAATCTATATAGACACAAACGGGTACACTCCGAAGAAAGAAAATACCAATGCTCCTATTGTGACAAAGCATTTAAAAGTAATGGCAACCTACAGCGACACATTAGAACACACACTGGTGTCAAACCTTTCCCATGCTTAACATGTGGAAAAGAATTCGGACATAGCGAAAGTTTGCAACGGCATATACGTACACACACCGGAGACAAGCCGTACAAATGTGAACTCTGTGGGAAATGTTTTGCCGACAATGGTTGTCTTACACGACACAAATCAGTTCATGAACCTGGTGGAAAAAAATACAAATGTGATATATGTCATAGATATTTTGTTCTAAACACAAGCATGAAAAGGCACAAGAAAGAAGTGCATGGGGTTGAACATGTTGAAGATAGTATAAATTCTAATCATTCTAAAATTTGTAGTCAGAATAATGAAGGTGTTAAGATTCCAAATGGAATAAGTTATAACAGTGATGCATCAACAGAGGATGAAAGTGAAGAATTTATAAAGAAATTTACAAGTCGACGATCTCTAGAATTTGGTAACCATGGTAACCGTGATGATCTCCAGAATAGTTTAGTGAATAATAATAATGATAGCGGTGATATAAATGTACTTAAAGTTAGTGAAAGTAAAGCATAACAGGTACTAGTACATGAACAGTTTATATTTCATTAAAAAACCATCACTTTGTAGCTGCAAATTTCATATTGTTATATGTCATTATTATTTTTTTCAATTCCCACACCTTAAAAAGGTTGAGGGTACTAGTACATGTGTGTAGGATTCCTTGTGGCCATCCATTTGCTTTTTTTCCAGTCATTTTAATATTCAACNTGATTTAAAAGTGATTTTTCCCTTATTATTTCTTTAGAATTATCTCCCTTTAATAAAATAAGAGTTCTTCAAAAATGTGACGTAATTTGCACATTCTCAGCATAAATGTTGCTTATCTGATTTTATTTATTATCAATGAACTATTCAAAATCATTTTCACAACATTTCAATGGTAAATTCCAATTTTCATCACATGCGCAAGATTGATGCGCAGTTTTAGACACCCGAACCACCTTAAGTTGAAAAAAATACAACTAGATTCTCTTCCATTATGATATACAAATATGGAGTGGGCTTGAGGCTTTTTTTATATTTATATACAAAAATCCCAAAGTTGCAAAAGAAAAAGTAAATTTTGTCGTGTTGTACAAGTGTTTCAAGGAGTAACCTCTCATCAGTAGCATTAAAATCAAATGAAATGGAAAGCCAGTTCAACAGTAGTCAGAAAGAAGTTCTAATTATGGGAAAAAAGGCAAAATCCAGCTACATGTAGATTAAGTTAACAGTGTTTTCGATTAGCCTTAAGTCAGATGCTGGAGAGTACTAAAAATTGATTTCGACTATTGAAAATTTCAGAGAATTTTTATAGATATATAGGAAAAAACTTTGAAAAATTGCTTTGGGACAAGTAGCTGAAAAAGTTTTGACACAGACTGCTTTAAAAATCAGATCAGATTTGACCAAAAAAGACAAAAACGACAGATTTGACCAAAAACAAAAAAGAACTCTAATGTCAAACATTTAACCAGTAATGAAAACATCTGTATAAAACCAAGTCTTTCTGTTCTGAATACATTGTTTTGTGGGGACCAAAACCAAAGTTATACCAATAGGTGATCATAATTTTGAAAAGTAAAAAAAATGGGGTAGGTCAGTTCTCTAGGGATGGGCTGCAGGGATAAGATATACTACTAAGTTTCAATTAGCCTATCATAAAAGTTACACCGCATTCCTATTTCCTGACAGAGCTGCCAAGGGGAGTGAGACGAAGGGCATGTGGGGGAATAGCCTAAAGATTTTAATTTCAGAGACGCACAGTACTGCATTCTGAGAGCATTTCAAATAGCAAAAACAAGGAATTTGAAACCAAATTTTTCATTAAGAAGGGAAAATATAAAATTAGCTTTCATATCTGTGATTTCCATTGAAAAAATTATTTACATGTGATTGACTTCAGGGCCTGTTACGTAGTAGAAAATGAACCAGTATTATGGAAGGATGTGCAGAACAATCCCTTATTTATGGTTTTTGTTATCATGAAATTGCCGTTTTTCTACTTGAAATCAATTTTTCTCGGAAATTAAAAAAGCGTGACATTGAAAGGGGTGAGCGTGAGAGCATGATTTGGTGTTGGAAAGCATGACTCTCATGCTGAAAGCGTGAGACTTGACAGATCTGTCCTGATCATGAAATTACATGTTCTTGTGTTTGTGTATTTGTTGAGGCTTTCATATCATGCATATTCTCATTGTTAGTGATGATTTATTTATTGTCTTTGATTTATTTGATGTTATTTGTTGAAATTTAGATTGCATTTAGTCTTTTTTAGTATTTACATGTATATATGTCCAATAAATTTATGCTTTGTATTTTGAAATCTGGGATATAATCAATGATAATAGGTCAACTTTTTTTATAAATTGAATGATCTGCAAAACTACCTACCATAAACTGGCCAAATAAGAGTTTGCCCATGCCAGTAAAGTATAACATTTGTAAATTGAAATTTTGTGTTTATCTATTTTTGTTTATCTTATGCATTAAACATGTACATTGTAAATTATCATGCATTATACATGTATGTGTTATTACAAAATTTTCTATTTAATTTAATGTTTTAATTAGGTATGCCCAATGCTGAATGCTACTAGTTTAATCAGATTAGGAAATAAAAGAGCTCGTTTTACATGTTTTATGTACATTGTACAAGTATTTTTAATTACCATATATATATACAGCGGAACTTTGATGGTTCAAACTTCAAAGGCTCCAATATCATGGATTATATGAACTAACACCGGTGAAAAGGCAAGATCAATAAATCTCACACACCCAGGGTAAGATTTCAATATTTCTCTGACAAGGCTTGCCGAGTCAGAGAACCATTGAAATCTTACCCGAGGGTGTCTGAGATTTCTAAATCTTGCATTTTCAACAGTGTTTGATTTATTTTCTCACTTTTGTAATCACGAACTACGATTTATTTACCACCAAGCCGTACTTGACATCCGACGTTCCTAAGCAACGTCAATGATGTCTGAATACATTGCTTGGTAATTTCTGTCTTGTACCGGGGGGTACAAGACAAGGAAATCTCACACGGCTAAAAATAGGAACTGTTCTGTCTTAAAAGTGAGAAGTCACAAACTTATTTTCTGGTTCCTTTGTTTGAACATAGTTCGACGTCGATAGCTCAAACACTCCTCTAGCTCGAACATGTCAAACTGTTTTCTTCGGTCACTTGGCTGTTGGAGCCATTGAAGTTGGACTGTACATATATAATTTTTTTCAACATGCTTAATAGAATAATCCTGAATAATTTTGAATATTAATTAATTATCCAGTCATCAACAAAACATTAAGACAGTGTGTTTACCAACATGACAGTACAGAATGTACATTATATTGTAATTTTAATGTATCCACTTTTGTTTATCCTCCTTAGGTTATATATTGAAAGCAATGAAATAAACATGATAAATTGATTATGCCCTACCTGCTTTTTATGAAATTCATGAAGTCACCAATTACATTTGCTCAATCTTCTGATCTTAAGTTGGGGGAGGGGGGTTGCAGAGGGTTTTCGGTAATAGTAAATTATCAGTACACTTTTTCTGATAAACAGCAAACAGTTTTCTTGGTGTTTTATAATAATACAACAATATAGTAAAAATACAAATTATGTATACATTGAATCACAGTGTATAGTTTATATTTAAACAAAATATAGAATTGCATTGTATGTAATGGACAGAAATTTGCATTATTTTATTGAACCTGTTTTCTTATCTACAATGTAGGTCACCAGCTGCAGTCTGTCAGTCAGTAACATGCATTTTCCCATTAAGGTGTCTGCAGGGTATTATTTTCCTATTATAGAATTTTGTGAAATTTTCTGTGTAGAAACATAATTGTATTATTGTTCAAAATATGAAATAAAATTTTGGGGTCACCGTGCATATAAGCGCAAAAACTGATATTGAAAAATTCAGGATTTTACATAGAAATGTAAGGGAAAATGGTTATATGAGAGGATAGCTTGAAAAATCTATTATAGATTTTGTTCATACTTTGTATGTGTTTTGAAATCATTATATAGTTTAAATATCAAAAATAAAAACAAAGGGTCATTGTTGAAATAAAAGAGATAAATTGCAAAATGTATATCTCTCTAGTGTATTCCATGTTAAATTCTTTTATCAAATTATCTCCCTTCTATTATTTCTGTGTTCTGTAAATCCAGCTTCAGATTTAAAGCTGGTGTGTTTTGGTTTAATTTCTTGTAATAAAAATGTTGTAAACATGGTAAAAGTGATTAGGAATAATAATTTTAAGTATTTTGGAACTTTCTTTACATTTCAAATATCTATTTTGTTAATTTTTTTAATGAACGAAACCAAAATGAACAAGTATAAAACAAAAATGGCGGATTAATACCACTGAGACACCTTAAGTAACCAGTATAATTACACCACATGTAAATTAGCTGAATTCTGATTGGTTAATAGCTGTGGTATTTTTTGGCAAATACACATGTACCACGTCACAGAGACGCTTGTCGTGGTATTTGTCCCGGAGTCATCTGTGGGTTTTTATGATAGAGACACTCGGTGTAATTAAACAGATACAGTACAGAAAGAGTGGTACCGTGACAAATCACCGTGATA
>MJUU01058157.1:17021-30002 GCA_002080025.1 Modiolus philippinarum
TTTCCTAAGAGTTGTATCTTATTACAGATTAAGACATGTCCTTGTTTTCCTAAGAGTTGTATCTTATTACAGATTAAGACATGTTCTTGTTATCCTCAGAGTTGTATCTTATTACAGATTAAGACATGTCCTTCTTTTCCTAAGAGTTGTATCTTAGTACATATTAAGACATGTTCTTGTTATCCTCAGAGTTGTATCTTATTACAGATTAAGAAAGGTTCTTGTTATCCTCAGAGTTATTAAGACGTGTCCTTGTTTTCCTCAGAGTTGTATCTTATTACAGATTATGACGTGTCCTTGTTTTCCTCAGAGTTGTATCTTATTACAGATTAAGACGTGTCCTTGTTATCCTCAGAGTTGTATCTTATTACAGATTAAGACATGTCCTTGTAATCCCCAGAGTTGTATCTTATTACAGATTAAGACATGTCCTTGTTATTCTCAGAGTTGTATCTTATTATAGATTAAGACATGTCCTTGTAATCCTCTGAGTTGTTTCTAATCACAGATTAAGACATGTCCTTGTTATTCTCAGAGTTGTATCTTATTACAGATTAAGACATGTCCTTGTTATTCTCAGAGTTGTATCTTATTACAGATTAAGACATGTTCTTGTTATCCCAGAGTTGTATCTTATTACAGATTAAGACATGTGTAAACAGTAGGAGAGACAAGTACAGAACATTACATGGAGATCTTATTATATATATACAGAATGTAGGAGGTTAATGTAAGCAGGTGCATGGTAAGGTAGCTCAATATGGATACAGACAGACAGATAACAGATGTACAAGATGAAAAGTGAAGCCCTGTGTTAGTGGCATTTTTTGGGAAATATATAAAATCTGCCTCTGGCAGGACCACAGAAATTGGCCAGTTTTCAGAGGTTCCAGTTTTTCAGGGGTTAGAAAATCCGTCTCTGCAATGTGAACACCAATACCGGAAGTACAAAATATGATCTCATATGTCAGTGTAGGTTCTGAGTTATTTATTTCAGTATGTTTTCTTTAATTCTTGTAAATTTCAATCAAGAATATTGGTAATCTGTTAACATACACTTATTTATCAAAGTAAAGGCTATAGATATGTGACATTTTGAATATTTATCAAAGTAGAGGCTATAAATATGTGACATTTTGAATATTTATCAAAGTAGAGGCTATAGATATGTGACATTTTGAATATTTATCAAAGTAGAGGCTATAGATATGTGACATTTTGAATATTTATCAATGTAAAGGCTATAGATATGTGACATTTTGAATATTTATCAAAGGAGAGGCTATAGATATATGACATTTTGAATATTTATCAAAGTAGAGGCTATAGATATGTGACATTTTGAATATTTATCAAAGTAAAGGCTATAGATATGTGACATATTGAATATTTATCAATGAAGAGGCTTTAGATATGTGACATATTGAATATTTATCAATGAAGAGGCTATAGATATGTGACATTTTGAATAAACTTGGTTGGATTTATTGCCAGGGAAACAATATTGTTTGGTTTTTAAGAGTTAAATTTTACAAGAAAATATACTTTTGGGACTTATCTTTACAGCCAGAATTTGGAATTTAGAGTGGATGATTTTCAGAGGAAATTTTCAACTTATTTATAAAGATAAAAATTCTGGACCTAAACCAATTGTTTGGTTTTCAGTGGAATCCAGTTTTTGGGAGTTCCACTTTACTGAATAAATTATATATGAACTACAAACTTTTTCTGAAATGTACCTTGAAACTATGAACTTTTTTAGAAATAAACCTGAAAATGGATGGAGATAGGTGAGAGACTGCCATTAAAGAAGGGTCGTATAAACTATGTAACTTTTTAGGAAGTAAACCTGAAAATGGACGGAGATAAGTGAGGGACTGCCATTTAAGAAGGGTCATAAGTGAGGGACTGCCATTAAAGTAGGGTCATATAACAAGGAAGTAGGGTCATATAACAAGGAAGTACTGTACTATGTTAGGGTATAACAATAAACTCTATAAATAAATATATTTTAATTTCAATAAACAGACAACATTTGTTTACTAGAACATAAAAATATGAAATGATCCCACAAAATAAAATGAATGCTTGTCAGGAAATTGTATTTTAAAGATTTCAATGTCTGTTTTGGAGTTCCAGTCCTTCAATCCCAAACACCCCTCCCCCTACATCAATTTTACTCCTATACACAAGTATTTATATACAGTGACACCTGTCTGAATCCTGCCCAAATCAAATGATTGTGAGCACTTTTTGTTTTAACATCTATATTCCTGTACATTTGTGAATATAATATTTATCTTATATACTTGATACTTTTATACATGTAAAACCTGAAGTCACTTTGGAATTTTGGTTTCAGAGTATAATAATGCCTAAACTTAACCTTAAACCAATTTTGTTGGCTATCAATCTACCAGAGTTTGGAAACACATTTGACTAATAAATAACTTTTGCAATTTGGCAATTCTAAAGAAGCTAACTGATGTCTGCTATGACTTAAAAGTAAACGGTTTTCATATTTAAGAGAACTTTACGGTAACAGGAAAAATTCCTATTTTAACTTTTGTACTGATTTTGGATTATGTTATGAGCTTATGATCTCATATCTTGCATATTATACATTGAACATGTATCTATCATCTCCATTGGTGCCTTTACTCATTTTGTGTTTTATACTATAAAATAATAATTTCATATTGAGAAACTCAAACTAACCACCCATGTTCCTGAGGTAAAATCATTTGTACAAATTATTCATCATATATCTGAGCTCTAGATCTGGTATCAGAATTTACCAGACCACTGTTCAACACATCACAGTATAGAAAATGTGGTGTTATAGAGCCTAAAACATCACGAAATGTTTTTGAAGTGCATTCTTGGGTCATATGGGGTGGACATGTTTGTGATGTAGGGTGGACAAACAACTACTGGTGAATCTAAATACCAGAACTCAGATATGGTCTATTCTACAGTATTTATGTCTACATAATTTTTCTCAATTAAAGTGGGTTGTAAAACCTGTAGATAGATAGCACAATGGCAAACAGAACTGGTATTTTGTTAGAGTTAAACCAATGTAATTTTGCTGTTTTTCTTGACCAACATATAACATGTATTTAAGGATGGTCACACCTCAGGTTTTTGGAACTGTCTCTTATATGTGTTCTTTCGGAATTCTCATATTTTATCCATCATGATGCATTAGAAAATTTTGCACACAGAGCCCCACTTTTCTTTTCAAAATATATTTGTATACATCTTGCAGAAACTTTTGACAAAATTTGATGAAATTCTTGATATATCATCATTGCATTTCAATGGCCTTAATGCAAAGTAAATGGAAAATCTAGAGATGTTCACTTTTCCGCCAAAATTTCAGGCACTTGTATCTCAAAACGGGCACACTGACCTATCAATATTGTTTGCTCAAAATAACATATGATTGATGTTCTAATAAATAAAGATACTAATTTGAAAACCCTGAGGAGTGACACTCCTTCAAGCCAACACTGTAACCTCTATAGTTAATGAGATTCTAATACAAAATGTAACCAACAATTATCATCTAACACACACAATACAACTAAATAATTTAAACAATCTTTATAATTCAATTTCAATTTGTGACCAATGTATTTTTTCTAAATTGTGTTTCAGTACCTTTAGATAATGGATGGCATTCTCTTAGCTCAAAATTATCCATGAATATGTAAAAATACTAAAAACTTGTAAAATCATTCACTATTGATTATTATACTGTATACTGTGGAGAGGAAATGCTTTTAAAATTCTATGATGTTTACACAAACAATATTTTAAGGTAGCAAACATCACTAAGAATTGACTATTTTGATATACATGTATGTCTGCAGTTGATCCAGTGTTATTCTGAGATATTGTGGTTGACTACAATGTATTAAACTTCCTGCCAATTCACATTCAAATAGAAAAATCCAACCCTTTGAATTTTTTATCGACTTATCAAAAACAACAAAAACTCACATGCACACAGATTTCCAGCCACATGCTTTCGTTTTTCAGTTATGTATGATAATTCTGGATTTACATAAAAAAAAAATATGTATAATACTAGTACTCAAATAAAGCAGAAATTGTAAACTTCCATTAACTAAAGGAATAGAAACAGAATTTAATTAATTGCGTAGATGGTTTTTCCACTCTACATTCAGCCCATTAATATTACACTCAGTCCACTAACACTACATTCAGCCCACTAATAGAACAAACAGCACATACAGTCATTTGAACATATAAAAATATACCTAACAACTTTAATAACACACGCACACAAAGTTATATCAATCTTATCTAACTATGAACTAATGTTATTACAACCTACATAGCATATTTGCAAATTAATTTCTTGTTCTTCTGAGTTTATAAATAAATTCTAAATGAAATGAAATTTTATAATGAAAAAAAGTTACCTTTTATGTATTTTATAAATAGGTACAGTATTATACAATGTATATCAATTAAAGGAAAATAATATACAATTACTGCCCTCATCAGAGGTGGATGAAATAATATTATATATATGGTGACTTCAAGATGAAGAACATGAATAGTTTAATTTTTATTAGAAGGTATGACGGTAATTATTTATTCAATGGGTCAGGAACCCAGATTGGCAGAACCATCTTACTGGTATTGAGGCACTCATTTTGCCTTTGACAAAAAAATTCCTATCTGGAAAGTCCTGTATTTAGCTGTACATGTATATTAGTGATGTTTGGTGACAACTGCAAACGACCTCTGATAAAAGACACTGGCGATAATGGTTGCCAAAATTACAGTTTTCACGATACAAAAACAACTTGTCAAAGGTGGCAATAATGGTTGCAAAAATTACAGTTTTCACGATACAAAAACAACTTGTCAAAGGTGTGAATTCGGTATTCGCCTTTTAAGAAACTACTGCATTGCATACACCAAATTATTTTGTTTGGCTCAAAACATAAATAACATAACATGAATGGTTTTTAATCAAATTCTGATGCAATGAATCTACCCACAATAGCTCTGTTTCCAAAATGAAGAACCACTTTACAGATGATGAATAAGATTGTCAATATGAAATATAACATTACCACATAACAAAAAGAGTATTAAAGCTATGACAATACAAAAACATCTATTCTGTTGTCCCTTTAAGCGACCTAAGCATTTTTCAAGCAAAACATAAATTATAAAACATCTCCCAATTGACGTCTGCCTGCAGAAAAGCATTTTAGGTAGTCATTTTGTAAACATTGTTTTCTCAAAATTAACTGAAAAGGTGCACAGCTTCCGTATAATTGCACTCAAAATACAAAGTCAATGTTTCACTGATGTTACAAAGAATAGGGGGCTGATGGATATTTTTCCAAAATATATAAAAGGAAAGTTCTGAGCCCAAAAATCAATTCTTTGGGTGCTAGGCAATCTTCTTGTAAAGTTTCATCCATTTTGAGGAACTCTGAATTTTCCCGCCTTTTTCCAGTTTCCATGGCAACGGCAGCCATTTTGAAAATTCTGAGACCCAAAATCATTTCTATGGGTGCTAGACATTCTTTTTGTAAAGTTTCATAAAATTTGAGGCACTTTGAATTTTCCCGCCTTTTTTCAGTTTCCATGGCAACCGTGGCCATTTTGAATATTCCAAAAGATATGTGTGTGCACATCTACTTATTGTAAGTTAGATTCCTTTGAAGTAGTTGGAATTTGTTTGCAAACTTTCTCAAGGACATGAAAAGTTGTGTTTTGCATTCGTACGGACGGACGGACGGACGAACGAATGGACTGACGGACAAGGGTAAAACATTATGCCCCCCGACTTTTCGGCATAAAAATATACAACTCAATTGTTTGTTGCTTAATAAAATAACAAGTGATGTATAAACAAACAGATTATACTACTCTATAAAGTATCTATGTTTTATGGCACATTTCTAATGAAAAAAAAAAAACTTTTTTTTTCCATGAAAAAATATTGAGTTTCAAATCTTGAAATGCTATTTCACATGTAAACAGAGAATAAACACATTTCTGAATTCTGTATTGTATTCGGCTTACCCAGCCAAACATTGACATCTGATATATATACACGTAGATTTTGAAGTCGGAAATGAATGTACTCCCTCTAAACTTGGAATGATGAGAATAATAAAATTAGCAATAAACAGACAGACATAGAAATGGGTATGATGAATACAAAATATCTAAACTTCTAATCTTGCAGTTTATAACTTTTGATATGGAAAAGGACCTGCGATTCTCAATCAACTTCTAATATTGCAGCTATAATTTTTGATATGGAAAAAGACCTGCAATTCTCATTCAAATTCTAATATTGCAACTATAACTTTTGATATTGAAAAGGACCTGTAATTCTCATTCAATTTTTTAATTTCTGGGAACATAAATGGTTTTGCGAAAATGCATTTTGTATTAAAATATATGATGTTTCATACAAAGATTTAAACATAAAAATCCTCCGACATTTCGAAATGCATTTTTATTAAATTTTCTCAGCTATAATGTAACCGTGGTGATAACACTTACAGACTTTATGACAGCTATGCAGTAAATTTATTTGAGACTATAACTCATCTGTAATCATTCAGAAATTTAATTTCAATTGGCTGTACTGCATATCTCATTTTAATGATTTTTTTTTAGTATTTATGATAAAACAAACTGGTACAAAAACCTAATGACCAACAAATTCTCCCATCACTTCTTTTTAACTAAAATTTTCATCCTCATTTATTTTTTTTAATAAATTTCATATTTTCAAAATGTATCAAGAAAAGTAACTATTTTATTGATGGCTTAAACAGCAATAACAAAAACATGGTGTCATCAACCCTTTTGTTCAAGTTTAAGCATAGTTTGACCTGGATAGTTCATATGGAGTTGTTGAAAAATTGATCTATGAAACAATATACATGTCTGAATAAAAATGCCCTCAGATCTATAATAACATGATGGTATTAATCATACAACATCAACAACCAGTTTCCATGGAAACGTTGAGGAAAATAATACAAACAGCAGAATAAAATTGTTTTAGTAGGTTTCTACACAAATACCCATCCATCTTTATGTTTGATTGAAGATGATGTTGGAATGAATTTAAAATCCTAAAAATAACTATCATTATCTTTTCTCTTTCTTTTCTTTGCCATAGGCACTGTCCAATCCAAGTCCAGTAAAAACTAATCCTGTTGCAATCCATTGACGGCCATTCATTGGATTTTGAAAAAATATGACAGATGCGAGTATTGTGAAAAATTTCCGTGTAGTTGTAATAATGGAACATGTCAGTGGTCCAAATGAGGTTACTGTCAAAAATATAAACACCTGGAAAAGAAGGATACATTTAAATTCTTATGTTTGTGGCGATTTAGTGTCAAAACACTGCAAAGATAACCAATAAGTATGTGGTGTAACTATCATTGTACCACAATTGAATATTAAGCTGTTTAAGAAAAAGTGATATATTGTGAAATAAATTCTTAAGTGGTTACATATTTACAAACTATATAAATACCATACAGGTGGTTTTTTCCCCCACTTTTATGATGAAATTGAAACCACTTTCTAATTTCGTCATGACTAGCTAATTATATTTTCTTTTTGCATAACTAGATAGAGGGTCTCATTGGGGTCTAAGCGTGACACGGGATCGACCGTTTTTCTGCAAGTGTGACTCGTGAA
The DNA here is from genome assembly GCA_002080025.1 of Modiolus philippinarum. NCBI lineage: Eukaryota > Metazoa > Mollusca > Bivalvia > Mytilida > Modiolidae > Modiolus > Modiolus philippinarum. The sequence continues at coordinate 24,750 of MJUU01058157.1, forward strand.
GTCAAATTATTGTGCGTGAAAACGGGAAACGCAGTAGAGCGGGATACGTGAAATTAGATAAAAATGGTTCGGGAATTCGGGAAAATGATAATTTTACTAAGCGGGAATTTCAGTTTTTCGTTATCAAAAACTTTAATGTATGTACGATTTACAATGAGTGATGTTCTGCAAGATACCTCTTGATCTTCGACTGGATCTTGGAAAATATGTATAAACCGACGGAATATTGGATGGCCAGTACTCAAATCTATGAAGATGTGAGAAGTATTTTTGGAACCTGCATATACTACCGCATGTATGTGAATGGCTTTTCAGAAATAGCCAGACTTCTTCATAAGTTGACAGAACACAGTGAAAATATTTAATGTCACGAGAGTGCATACCTGTCAACTCACCCGATTTCTGCGGGTCAGACCCGATATTCACTTGTCACCCGATGAGATGTAGTAACCCGATCGGGTTGTTAAATAACCCGAGAATCGAAGTCGTCACCCGTATTCACCCGGATTTGATTTCCGGTAACGTTTTGTGCATTAATGTTCGTATTTACATTTCCGGTTGTGTTGGTTTGGAATACTGTCTCCTATTGTTACAATTAAGACATAATGGAGTTTGATGAGCCGTTTGTAAGATAACCACACGCATTGAGTGTAATGGGAATGTCTACAACTCAATGGAAAAGACCGATTTCTGGACCAGCAATACCGTCAACAACCCGACAAAGCGGAAAAGCTTTACAAGTTTTCGCGGTGGAAATAAAAGTTTTATTGGGGCGTTGTGTAAAATCAAGCGACCTGGTGATTAGTAAATCAGACAGTGAACTTGTCTGATAGTTACAATGATCAACATAGATTTTATGTCAGAATTAAAAATTGACACATTATGCCCAGTTTTGGTCCGTGCAAAAATCTTAATCAGAAAAGGTGAAACAAAGCCAAAGGTATTCAATAGACATGAAATTTAATTATCATGTCTGTTGTTTATAAGTAGGTAGGTTTACCATCCAATGCAGGTCCTGGCCAGATTTTTGGTCATTGGAGGTTGACAGGTATGAGAGTGTGAGGTGGCAAACTTAAAACGTGTCTTGTGTAGGCTCAAATTTCCGGATACCCATAACGTAAATATCAGACATCGAAGCCAGCTCCTTTGTAATAGGAACTTAATTATCTAAAATACAAGATGACAAAGAGACCATGACAGCTAATCTTAGTACAAGCTTGCCGGAATACACAAGAATGCAGTTATGACGTAATTCGTTCTAGTTGAAGTGCCGTTCCTTGTCAGGATAGATCATGGCGCCCTTGACTGGCTTTAAAATTTCAAAAACCTTGGAAGCCTTACTTTGTCTGCAAGATTTAATATCAGTTCCAAGGTGTAAACACTCGATTCACTCAGAATAAAAAGAAGTCTAAAATTGTGAAAATTCAGGCACTGAAACTTTGTATTCTAATAGGTTTAATGGCTTTAGAATCGGCTTTCCAATTATGTTCATCGTGTCTGAGTTTTGTCCAAAATGACCAACAGCTAGCATTAATTTCAAATGCAAATACATTCAAAAGCCTTCTCTTCTAAGCGTTAACTGCCTACTTGGTTTACACAATCAAAATAACATTGTATCCGAAAAAAAGCGTATCACTGTTTACATAATACTCTATTTTCTAAATAGTGAATAAGCGTGATCTAGAAAAAAACAAAAATGGTAAGCGGGATACGGGAATTTAACAAACCGTTAAGCGTGATCCGGGATCAGAACCCCCCAATGAGACCCCCTAGATATTTATGATTGATATTGACATTTTAAAGATTGGTTTAGAAATTTCAGGCCTTCAAAAATGAAAAGATAGTAACAGGGCTGTAAAATCTATAAATACAGTGGAATCTGAATATTCTGACACCTGAGTATTCTGATATCATGTCAAATCAGACATAATTTTTGGGTCCAAAAGAAAGCTTTTTAAGTTTTCCTAACCTGAGTATTCCGACATCCTGTGTAATCTGCCATATTTTTGTAGTTCCATACTGTGTCAGATTCGACAGGTTTCACTGTATAATGAAATTACCCAAGTAACTAAGAACTTACTTGTCCTAAAGCACTGGCTAAGCCGAATGTCAACATTTTGGGTACAACTGATGGATGGCGTTCTATAAAATATTGTATTGATACACTCTCTCCTGTATATACCAATGCTGTAATGATAGAAATAGTAGATATGTAATTATAATGCAAGGTTGAATTTAAAAGAATAATAAAAATTTATTGCATTAATTAAATCTGGCAATTAAGAATATTTTTTCCTTTAACTCATTATCATATCTCACTTGATGCAGACTTTTTAACACTGTCCATATAATTGGTCATTTTCCAAGGTAGCAAATTGCACAATTTTTTTTCAAATTGTTTTATTTTATTTATACAGAATGAAATATTCACAATAAAAAAAACAATTTCTCATAATTTGCTGCATTAAGTCTCTTTTAAATTATATTTTGCAGTATGCAATTTTCTAAACTTTAGGAAACCTTAAATTAAGCCAAAATTAAGTACCTGTGAAAATAACCACTTATAATGTAGCTATATAACATGTACCAGTATATTTTCCACTGGTTTGGCAATATCAAAGTTTAACCATGAATAAATATGACAAAATAAGTTATATTGTGTTATAATGCTTATAAAGATGTATAAAAAAATGGGTCAAAGACTCAAATGGCCGAGTTGCGTTTTATATATATATATATATATGTTGAAAATATTGATAAAAAATGACTAAGTTAAAAGGTCTGGAAAAATCTTAAAAAATATTGGAAATAATTCCATAAAGTCAGGTGCACATCTTCAAACTATATAAAAACATTCTGTGAAGTTTCAAAGGTCAGATATGAAAACTGTAGGAGGAGTTGATTTCATAAAATAGGTACCCTTTGTTGAAAATGTCAATAAAAATTACTATGTTCAAAAGTCTGTAAGAATATGAAATAATTTCAAAATGATTCCAAAAAAAGGAGGTGCACATCTACAATATATATACAATCATTTTGTGAAGTTTCAAAAATGTAGGTTGAAAACTGTAGGAGGAGTTGATTTCACAAAATAGGTACCCTTTGTTGAAAAAGTCGATAAAAAATGACTAAGTTCCCAAGTCAATAAAAATAGGAAAACATTTTCAAAATAAGTCCAAAAAGCGAGGTGCACATCTACAATATATATACAAACATTTTGTGAAGTTTCAAAGATGTAGGTTGAAAACTGTAGGAGGAGTTGATTTCACAAAATAGGTACCCTTTTTTGAAAAAGTCGATAAAAAATGACTAAGTTCCAAAGTCCGTAAAAATAGGAAAAAAATTCTCAAAATTAGTCCAAAAAGGAAGGTGCACATCTACAATATATATAGAAACATTACCTGAAGTTTCAAAGATGTAGGTCGAAAACTGTAAGAGGAGTTGATTTCACAAAATAGGTACCCTTTGTTGAAAAAGTCGATAAAAAATGACTAAGTTCCCAAGTCCGTAAAAACAGGGAAAAATTCTCAAAATGAGTCCAAAAAGGTAGGTGCACATCTACAATATATTTAGAAACACTTTGTGATGTTTCAAAGATGTAGGTCGAAAACTGTAGGAGGAGTTGATTTCACAAAATCAGTATCCCATTTTCCCCGCCCGCCGCCTGCCTGCCCGCCTGACATTCAATTTAAACGTATTTATTTTGCATAAATATTGCAAATAGGATTAGACACAAGTTAAACAAACCTATGGAGTCTTCTCCTATATAATATATATTACAATATTAATACATATCATTTCAAAGCATGCATCTATAGTACATATTTCACATATAAAATTATAAAGGAATTAAACTAAATTTACTAAAAATGTTTGTGATGTGTGTGGTTTGCTGTCCGCGTCATATATTTATATGACGAAATATATTTTAACTATGTAATAAGGAATCTTCTTGTTCTTTTTATGTATTCAAACACATGTTTAAAAACATTTACATTTTGTCCGTCAGTTAATTCCAACGAGCCTTTTATCAAAAGATCCAGATCCACATAAATATCTCCAAGTAACCAGCTGAGATTATCATATAAAATGGTCCTTTGAATTTGATATCGCGGGCATATAAAAAAGAAATGATATGAATCCTCACAACTGGCTTCACAGCTACAAGATGAATCTGTTATAATATTGAATTTAGACAAGTCATGATTGAGAAATGTTGACGAGCATCTAAACTGAGTAAGAATTATATTTAGTTTTCGAGGTCCGTAAGAGTAATATCTTGGAACACTGCATCCATCAGACATTTTTTTCAAAAAACTTTTAAATTGTGACAATGTATTTGCATTACTAATAGTCTGATCCAATTTATTCACCATACTATAAGCCGGATTTGCACTTCGTGCAACCCGGTGTAATATGGTGTTTTGACCTGCGCGCAAACTTGCAAAACAGTCTAAATGTATACAGAAGTGAACCAGAGTGATAATTCATACAAAATAAAGGCATATTTTTATATTTAATACATAGAACTGACCCTGTGTAGAGGGTAGGTCAATTTCCCATGGGGGGTAGGTCAAAATACCATGGCTTGATGAAATATTATTTACAACTTGCAAAACAGTCTAAATGTATACAGAAGTGAACCAGAGTGATAAAGGCATATTTTTATATTTAATACATAGAACTGACCCTGTGTAGAGGGTAGGTCAATTTCCCATGGGGGGTTGGTCAAAATACCATGGCTTGATGAAATATAATTTACATCCTGCAAAACAGTCTAAAAGTATATAGAAGTGAACCAGAGTGATAAATCATACAAAATAAAGGCATATTTTTATATTATATAACCTAGAACTGGCCCTGAGTAGGGGGTAGGTCAGTTTCCTATGGGGNGGGGGGGGGGGGGGGGGGGGTAGGTCAAAATACCATGAGTTGATGAAATAAGATTTACAACTTTTAAAACAGTCTAAATGTATACAGAAGTGAACCAGAGTGATAATTCATACAAAATAAAGGCATATTTTTTATATTTAATATCAAGAACTGACCATGAGTAGGGGGTAGTTCAATTTCCAAAGGGGAGTAGGTCAAAATACCATTGCTTGATGAAATATGATTTACAACTTGCAAAATAGTCTAAATGTATACAGAAGTGAACCAGAGTGATAATTCATACAAAATAAAGGCATATTTTTATATTTAATACATAGAACTGACCCTGTGTAGAGGGTAGGTCAATTTCCCATGGGGGGT
>MJUU01058157.1:52371-66375 GCA_002080025.1 Modiolus philippinarum
TTATTTATCAGTTTCTGACATTTTTAACACTATTTCCATAAAATCGAGGATGAGAAATGCCCGGGGGGGGGGGGTTCTTCCTGTGGTTCAAAACCCTGACCCCTCTCTAGACAAATTTTGACGGATTTCTATACCCCATTCTAGACAAATGTGTAAAAGTATAGAATCCTTCTTACAGAAAAAGTAAGATTTTTCTTTATATCAAGTCAATATAGCAATTAAATAGTCAAATAAGATGTTAGAATGCAATAATTATCAACATATTCTTGCTAAAAGATAATTTTATGATATATTTATGTAACCATATCTTATCCTTTACCCCATCATAGACAAGAAAATATGACCCATTTCAAGACAAAGTTAAAAAATTATACCCCTTACTAGACAATTCAGCTAAAAAAGCAACCCCGTTTGTCGGAACTTACCCAGTACCACTTATATAGGCAGTGCCCACCCCCACCCCCGGGAGAAATGCCCTTTGTGATCAGTACGTGTTTGCGAGTCACGTCATATCTAGATATTAAATGTTCATATCTTCTGTAAAACTTCCTAAAAGTATTTAATAATTTATGAAATCTGTAACCTTGTTATAAAAGTTTGGATGTGAGAGTAAGGTTACGCTCATTAAAATCGTCTAGAGGGTAAAACAAACGCGAGCCAATCGTACAAGTTGAGATATATATGTTACAGTAAGAGTGTGTAATTAGTAATTATACATAATTACTGTAAATTTCAGTTGATATGTATAATAACTAGCACGTTTAGAAATTATACATAATTACTAAATTTTTCAGGAATTATGCATAATTACTGAAATATTAAGCAGGAATTATGTATAATTACTCAAATGTTAATAAGAAGCATTTTGTAACTTTTGTTTTTAATTTAAAAACATTTATGAATTAACAATTACATTTCTTATATAAATTAACATATTAAACACTGTACATTTGTATCGAGATTTGTATCTCACAGTATGATCTTATTTTTGTAAGATTAGCTTGGAAAGCATATGCTATTGTGCACTTGTCCGGCTTTTCCATATGCATATCAGTTTATCTTCTAAAGAAATTCCTTTCCATGAATCAACTTATATCTCTCGTCTAAATGAGGAAATACCAAATTGTAGTAAATTTGTATTCTACTGATGGTCATTTTATCTCTTCAGGGTCGATGGCACCAAAACACTGGGGAAGATGAGAAATCGAATTATACTTAAAACTTGAAAAGCATAAATAAGCTAAAGGCCCTAAAAATCACACCACAGTAAGCTTTGGACAGAGTTTCACATCAGGGAGATACTCCTTAGTTCAATCGAAATTCTAAATTTCTTTAAAACAATGTAGATTTTCATTCCATTGCCAAAGCACTGGCGTGTCTTATTCGTTTGTCCTAGACCTCTCCAGAAGACCCCCTGAAGATGTTTAAGAATGAATGAGAAATTAGATCAGGTCTTCCCGGATTTGACTACCGACTTTGACATTTTCCTTGATTGACTCACTCAAAGTGTGACGGGTGATGTTATCACAGCAGGACAAGCTTACCCTTCTGGAGCACAGTTTCACTGGAGTTCACACTGTGAGTGCCTTTGTTTTGAATGTTGTGATTTCTGTATCTGTGCTTTGTATCTGTCTAACGTCATTGTTTTCTGTGTCTAGCGTAATTGTTTTCTTTGTTCTCGTTTTGGCCATGTCTTTGGACTTCGATTTTAGTATCACTCCTTTGTTCCTTCGGTATTTTACTGCCGTTGTTTCTGCAACTAGACACACGAAAAAAGAATGTTTCAGTTCAATAATTTAATGAAATAAAAGCTAATACTATGATTTTGTTGCTTCCATGTGAAATAAGTGATATATAAGTATAAGTATAAGTGATGTATAAATATATAAATATTGTTAAAAGCACAGGACAGTAGGCATCAAGTTGTGCATACTTCGTTTCATTATTGCAATAGCTAGATGCTTTTAAAGCTTTAAATACGAACAGCCTAGACCCATGGTCCGACTTTGAAACACAAAAGTTGAATTTATGTAGTTTTGTCTCGTCTGCGACGAATGTTTAAATTTCTAAAAGACAAGCATTTTTTTTCAATACTTAGATTTCAAAATTTTAATTCCCAATTTGGTAAAAACTCTCAAAAACCAGTTATTTCTTAGAATTCTTAGCAACCACACTTAATACAGTCCAAATCACAGTGATAGTGGAGTGAGCAGGCCAGACAATAGGTTCCGCGGAACCTTTACGAATTATTAGATTAGAAACTACATTTGAATTATCATGTTGAATATCTATTTTACATGCCTCGAATACATTGCATATCATTTTAAGAATTCAGTAGCACAATAAATGCATATAATTGAACCCCAAACACCAAATAAGGTTTCATGAATAAATCTTGCTCCTTGAGAGGCATTTTTTCCTTAAAAACGTATAGTTACAACATATTGATAGTTCATAATTTTATTGCTTTGTTTATTCACGGGTTATTTGCAATAAAATATTTAAATTCCAAGAAGATACACAGATACAGGAGTTCAAATTTCATTATACTGAATACAGTTTAATCATTTGGCACATTACAGTTATACTTAAAAAATTATACACATTTACTGAAATCAAATCAGTAAATTTGTTGAAACATTTTGAGAAATTTCAGTAATTATACAAAATTACTGGTCAGAATTAGGAATCATACATAATTCCTATGAGGTTTAATAATTATACATATTTACTAAAATTTCAGTAATTATGTATAATAACTAATTATACACTTTTACTGTAATATATACACCCCGTAGGATGGAGCTAGGGGAACGTCGCCGTCAAGAAAAGGGAAATTAGTAATAGTAAAATCAAAATCATCCCTTTTATCATAATTGTTTTTGATTAATGAACCAAACAAATATATATAATGATACAATATTATAAGTTTTTAAGGAGGTTCGCTCCTCATGTTTTGGGATTTCTGTCAGATTTTCGGAATCCTCGGTTTTATCCATTTAAAAGCATTATTATCTTTTGCCCATTGACCCCCCTTATGTTTTTGCATTTTCTTTTTGTACATCTTTTGAGTATTCTGTAAAAAAATCATTGAATTCTATTTATTCTGTCACATTCCTTTCTAATGTTAATGCTATGAAAAAAATAGAGGAGTTCAGTTTCCAGCCAAAATCTCAATCACTTACAAATGCCAGAAATTGATTAAGCAATAAAACAAATAACACAATAGCGAAGTTACTGAACATTTAGTAATTATTAAGTTATTGACAATTCGATCATATCCTCTGCTTTTTTACTATACCAATATTTTTGATAAATGAACCAAAATAAAGATCAAAACTGATACACTGCCATAAGTTTCTTTAGATAAGAATAACTTAAATTAAGATTCTTTATGCTGCTGATTTCAAGGTTACTCCTTGAAACACGTGTACAGCATAGGTTATTAGACAACTTGGGTATTTTTAATGATTATATTTTCAGCCATTCACCACACATAGGGGGAGGGTTTGGATCCAAGAAAAAGAGTTTAACCCCACCGCAATTTTTGCGCCTGTCCCAAGTCAGGAATATGTTGGTCATTGGCTTGTCCTTGTCTTCTTATAAAATTTTAGTTTCTTGATATTTGGGTTATTGGATGTGGTTTGTTTCCATTGATTTATTCACTTTTTTACCTTTTCGGGGTCATTTAGAGCTTACTTTATGGTGTGAGGTTCCTCACTGTGTTGAAGACCATACGGTGACCCCTAGATGTTTTGTTTTGGGTAGTTTTAACCTGGATATGGGATGTTGTCTCCTTGACATTTACCCCATTTCCTTTCTTTTTCATAATAGGGTCTGTAAGTCTCGTTGAATTTTGAAACTTCCGGGGACAATTTTTGTACCCGGAAGTTGTATTTTGCACGATAATATATGACGTTCTTAACAAAAAATTAAACGTCATAATCCTAAAACGTCATCTTTTGGTGGGAGACGTTTTCAAATTTCAATTTTATCGTGAATTCTCGGTGTCATATGACGAGACTTACAGAACCTATAATTGACAACTTATTCATCAAGTATTTACAAACTAAGTAAGGTGTTTTGCATCTGCTACTTTTTTGACATTCTTTTACATTGGAGATTGATAAATTGACTTTAAGTATACAAACTTAAAATATCAGTGAACATAAAATCATAAAAGATAGTAAGTCTTCTTCTTTCTGCATACGAGAACATGGTTTTTATTGAGGATTCTGAATTAGGTATCAGTTTCTGTTGCTTATCTGTGATATTTAGATTTAAATTTAATTTTATCTTAAGAAAAGAAACTTGTAATAATTAATAAACATTTGAGTTTTATCTAAACAATATATTGTACAAAATTATTTTTGTAACAAATACACATGGTCCAAGCAAACATATCAATTATTCAGAGTCAGCGAGTTCAACTTCTGCATAATTTTCACAATTTCTATTGACTAATTACAACCCCTAAATATTAAAACACAACTCTGAAATAAATAAAACTTATATTGTATAAACTTTTTAAAGTGTATAATATATGTGTTGGTGAATTATGGTACATATTTAGACTTGGTGAAGGTGTGATGCATTTACTATATACAGTGGCGTGATTTGTAGACAAAAAATTTAATGGAACATATTTTCTCTCTTACCATATAAATGGGGGTAATAACAGAATTACCGAAAAGAATTGTTGAGCTAAAGTCCAAAAGTCAAAACGACAGAGCAGGTGGATAACACCGGAAAAATTGTCGACCATAATGGTCCTGACTTGGTACAAGCGTTTTAAAAGAAATGATGGGTTAAACCGGTTTTTTGCTTTTAAAAACACGATGAAATAAATACATAAAACCAAAAGTTTATACAGATGATTTATTCAGCAATTCAAGAGGCTCTTAAGAGCTTGTATCATTCACCAGGCCCTTGATTAACATGCACATTTTATATTAAAGAACCCATATATATAGTTAAACTATAGTTCCAATATGCCTAATTAGTTTAAGGGGATAAGACCTCTGATAGTATTTCCCTTTGGGTCCAATGTTAAGCTATGTTCCCTGCTGGCAGCCTCTGGAATAAAGTGTGAAACTGATAAAAAAAGGGGGGTTATTTTCATGGTTCCACATAAGACTATTTTGACCAAGTTTGGTTCCATTAGCTCAGTAGTTTCAGAGCAGAAGATCTTTGAGTGTGTTTTCCCATAGGGTTTAATGTAAAAAACTAAGTTCCCCGCTGGCCACCATGTTGGATATAATGCAGACCTGAAAAACATTTTTTTTGCAGGGAACCACCCAAGATATAGTGTGGCCAAGTTTGGATATAATTGTATCAACAGTTTCAAAGGAGAAGATCTTTGAATGTGTTATCCCATAGGGTACAGTGTTAAAACTAAGTTCCCTGCTGGCAGCGATGTTGAATTTAGGGAGAACATGAAAAACACCTTTTTGCAGGGGATCACCCAAGAACTATTGCAGCAAAGTTTGCTTGTAATTGGCTCATTAGTTTCAGAGAAGATTTTCGAAAGTTTTTTCCAATAGGGTCCAATGTAAAAACAATGTTCCCTCCTAGCAGCTGTAGTTGATATAGATCACATCTAAAAAAACTTTGTTGCAGGGGACCACCCAAGGACTATTCTGGCCAAGTTTTATTATAATTGGCTCAGTATTTTTAGGGAAGAAGATATTTGAATGTGTTATCCTACAGAGTCTAATGTTAAAACCCCGCTGCCGGCCATGGTGGATATAGCGCGAACCCGAAAACAACTTTTTGTAAGGGGCCACCAAAGGACTACTGTGTCCAAGTTTGGTACCAGTTTGCTCAGTATTTTCAAAGAAGATCTTTGAAGGTGTTTTCCCATAGGTCCAATGTTAAAACTATGTTTCCCACTGGCAGCCATCTTGGACATCGCGCTAATCTGACAAACACCTCTTTTGCAAAGGACCACCCAAGGACTATTATGACCAAGTTTGTTTTCGATTGGCCCAGTAGATTTAGAGAAGAGCTTTAAATGTGTTTTCCCATAGGGTCCAATGTTGATAATATGTCCCCCACTGGTGGCCATGTTAGATATAGCGCGAACCTGAAAAACACCTTTTTTGTAAGGGGCCAAGTTTGGTGCCAATTGGCTCAGTAGTTTCAGAGAAGAAGATTTTTGAACATGTTTCCCATAGGTCCAATGTTAAAGCTATGCTTCCCACTGGTGGCCATCTTTGATATACTTTTACGAAAAGTTTCTACAATTACCAAAAGATCTCGAAAATTAACTAAGTCGGTATACAGGAAGTAGATGGTCGGCAATCCTGAAATCGCTACTTGCAGTATAAGACATCATTGTAAACTTGCATACAAAATTGCAAGTGGCAATGATTAGTAGTTACTGAGAAAACTGTTACGAAAAGTTTCAACGATTGACAAAAGATCTCAAAAATTTCAAAATCAACTAAGTCGGTTAACAGGAAGTAGATGTCCAGCTATCCTGAGATCGCTACTTGCAGTATAGGACATCATTCTAATCTTAATTGCATGCAAAATTTAAGTTACTGAGAAAACCATTACGAAAATTAAGAAATAATTCATGGCAGGTATATGGTTATTGGAAATTTCACCATGGGCTGGGCCTTAATATTCGAATTTAACCCTGAGCGTTAGCGAGGGGTTAAATTTACGAATATAAAGGCCAAGCCCATGGTTAAATGACAATAACCATATACCTACCATGAATTATTTCGATTCTAATATGACAGAAAATGGAATTTTCCATTCTGAAGCGACCTAAGAGAAGGAGGATGCTGTTTGTATCTATGACACAATCTGACGTTTTCAAACAAATGCAAGTTCAAAATTCAAATCTAAAGCAAAACAATACACATTTATGTGTCTAAATGGCATGGTTTAGTTTAAAACAGTTTATAACCTTTATTTCCTTCATAAACTAAGATGAACAAAATTGAAAACGTTGTTTTTCATTCTGTTTACTCAAAATCCGACACCATTTGCGCATATGCGAAATATTTGGTAATCGAGTATTATACTAGTTGACGATTAACAGGGGCCATGTCAGAATTAAGAAATAATTCATGGCAGGTATATGGTTATTGGAAATTTAACCATGGGCTGGGCCTTTATATTCGAATTTAACCCAGAGCGTTAGCGAGGGGTTAAATTTACGAATATAAAGGCCCAGCCCATGGTTAAATGACAATAACCCTATACCTGCCATGAATTATTTCGATTCTAATATGACAGAAAATGGAGTTTTCCATTCTGAAGCGACCTAAGAGAAGGCGAATTTCCCGTCTCCATTGCTGTTTGTGTCTATGACGTCACAATACACAATCTGACGTTTTCAAACAGATGCAAGTTCAAAATTCAAATCGAAAGCAAACACAATACACATTTACTTGTCTGAATGGCATGATTTAGTTAAAAACTGTTCCTAACATTTATTTCCTTCATAAACAAAGACGAACAAAACTAGACGTCAGTGAGATGGTATCCATCTCTGTGGGCCCCGCTCCAAGTGTCACCTAGAGGTCAATGGTCAAGAGACATCAACTATTGTACGTGACATGTCGCCTTGAAGCAATCTTTCCACATGCAAAATATCAAAAGCCTATCTTAAAAGCGAAAAAAGTTATAGCCCGGGCACAACTTTGTCATTTAAAAAGCATGAATGTGACCCTGAGGTCAAAGGTCAATGTCAAAGGTCACCAACCAAGGTACGCGACATGTAGTCTTGAGGTGATCTATCTACATGCAAAATATCAAAAGCCTATCTCAAAAGAGAAAAAAGTTATAGACCGGACACAAATTTCTCATTGAAAAAGCAGGAATTTGACCCTGAGGTCAAAGGTCAAGGTCAAGGGTCACCAACCAAGGTACGCGACACGTAGCCTCGAGGAGATATAGCCACATGCCAAATATCAAAAGCCTATCTCAAACGAGAAAAAAATGTATAGACCGGACACGAATTTGTCATTGAAAAAGCAGGAATGTGACCCTGAGGTCAAAGGTCAAGGTCAAGGGTCACCAACCAAGGTATGCGACACGTCTACTCGAGGAGATCTAGTCACATGACAAATATCAAAAGCCTACCTGAAACGAGAAAAAAGTTATAGACCGGACACGAATTTCTCATTGAAAAAGCAGGAATGTGACTCTGAGGTCAAAGGTCAAGGTCAAGGTTCACCAACCAAGGTATGCGACACGTCTCCTCGAGGAGATCTAGCCACATGACAAACATCAAAAGCTTACTTGAAACGAGAAAAAAGTTATAGACCGGACACGAATTTCTCATTGAAAAAGCAGGAATGTGACCCTGAGGTCAAAGGTCAAGGTCAAAGGTCACCAACCAAGGTACGCAAACCCGTCGCCTCGAGGAGATCTAGCCACATGCCAAATATCAAAAGCCTACCTGAAACGAGAAAAAAGTTATAGACCAGACACGAATTTCTCATTGAAAAAGCAGGAATGTGACCCTGAGGTCAAAGGTCAAGGTCAAGGGTCACCAACCAACGTACGCGACACGTCGCCTCGAGGAGTTCTAGCCGCATGCCATATATCAAAACCCTACCTCAATCGAGAAAAAAGTTATAGACCGGACACGAATGTTTCGGACGGACGGACGAACGGACGGACGGACAGACTGATTACTATAGGGCGTCCGCCACAAAGTGGCGGGCCCTAATTAAAAACATTGTTGTTTTTCATCCCGTTCGCTCATTTTCCGATACCATTTGCGCATGTGCGAAATATATTTTTATCGAGTATTATACTGGTTGACGATTAACAGGAGCCATGTTAGAATTTTCTACAATTAACGTTAGATATTAAAAAAAGCCCGTAAACAGGAAGTAGATGCACGGCAAACCTGAAATCGTCACTTGCGGTATGGGACATCATTTTAAATTTGCATACAAAATTTCCAGTGAAAGTGATCAGTAGTTACTGAGAAAACTGTTACGACAAAAAATTGTCACAGATAGACAGACGGATTAAGTGATTCCTATATACCCCCTAAACTTCGTTCGTGGGGGGTATAATAAATATGCCGTTAGGTACAAATACTATACTATTTTGTCATGACTGAAAAAAATATTCTGCAGATTTTGTTATTTGTAACAAAAGATGAAAGGAGAATGAGTAATTTCACACGAGACAAATACATCCCATGGTAAAAAGGCAATGGAACAACGCTTTTATTATTGTTCTTCATCTTTTAATAACATGTTGATGGAACTTCTGTGTCACAATCCTAGGTTGAAAATCTACACAGATATAACCTATCTAACACAATTTTTAAATGAAAGCAAATTTTGGTGATCATGATATTTAAAAAAGAAAGTTTTACTATAACCAACTTCTATGAAATGTATATGGCATCTCGGTCAACATGGTCAAAGTCATTCTCAGTAAATAAATAAATATTTAATTCACAAACTTTTTATCAATACCTTGTAGACACTTTTCAAACAACATATAGGTATTAGTATCTAATGCAACAAGATTTGTACAAAATTCTTTTGTTTTGACTGCAATGCCTCTAAGTTTTCACTGTTTACCAAATGCAAAAAAAAGCAAGACATACCAAAAACAAATTCCATTCAATCATTTTTCTTTCACGTCACAAATACATGTCATTTAAAAATTCACAGCTAAAATTTGAAAAAATGTAGGCAAAGCAAGTAACTATTTACAAAATAAGCAAGTTATATCTCTATTAAAACTCAAGGGAGAGGGTCTATCCATATTCTAAAAAATCAGTTACAGGTGGATAAGTGATAATTTCTGATATTTGTCTATAACGAGGGGAGACAACTAAGCTACAATCAACAATAAATTAATTACTTTTTCAGTCATGCATATCTCAATATACGTCCGTGCTTTTTCATAGATATTAGTTTCAAGGTTTCACTAAAGAAAAAAAAATAGGGAGAGATAAATCAACAATATTTTCTTGCAGACACTGAAAAAAATCATTCAAGATCAGAAACTACTAAAATTTGTATTTCTAATAAGTCCATAGTCATAGTAATAACATAATTCTAAATCCTTGGCCATACTCGTATTTTTGAATGTTGTTATGACAGAACACCATCAAAATTTGATGCCTACATTTTATATGAAAACAATATATTTTACATGAATATGTATCACTTTTATAAAAAATAAGGTGCTTCATTGTTAGAATGAAGAAAACCATTGTCTAATGATATGAAATGTCATGAGCTTCAGACGAAAGAAAATTTACACTTGTATTTGGATTTCCTAAAGAATCTTTCTGATGCCTGCATCGCACCGCCAACATCACTCCAACTATCTATATAATAAAAACAAATTAATTATTATATTTGATAATTAACTAAATGCTAAAGTTACTGTAAATTTAGTATTGCATAAGATAAAATGATTTACAGACGAACTACAAGATCAAGAACGAAGATTTCTTACATTTATAACCAAATCTATGTTTTTTTGCAAAACAATGCTCTACTATGCATCTTCTAGTGTCAAGAGACTCATTTGAATGTCAATGAAAATATAATATTTTTTCACATGAATTTCATATATCATCCATGAAAAAGACAAGACTTTCTCGCGTTGTTAAAAATAGAAACTGACTTGTCCCAGAGATGAGAGAAATCATTCCTATTGTTGAAGAACATGTACCAAATTTTATAATGATATACACTTATATTCAACCAAATCTATACAGGTCAACACAATGCATAGCATGAAACGACCATTTCGAAGATGTACATTTTGAAACATAATGAGTGTGGACATAATATTTTTTTGGACATTCAAGGCGACATTTTCCCATCTATATAGCTAATGAAAGGTAAAATTTCTGCAAAATCTGTTTTAAACAAACCCAAAGGCTAATGTAAAGAAAAAACGTACGTAAAGAACGAACCGCTTTAAAATCTGATAAAAACGGAGTTTGAGGAACTGGATGTTTTAGTAAAAGTTATGATGTCAAAAATGTTTGCATGATTTACTAGTATACAATTATATGATGACATGGTAACAATTCATTATTTTCTGAAATCACAATATACTTACTACACTTTTCATTATTTACCCACATATTGTAAAATTAGTGCAAAGTGTTCAAATGTACTTTTGTTTTATAATACGTTCATTATTTTGTTGCTGTAGTGGTGAAAATAAGAATTTAAAAAAAGAAAAGTTTATTTGACTGCTTGTGTCTTTTAGAATTCATAGAAAATACCTCCACTCAAGGACGTATATTTATATTATTTCTAAATATACGCCCTTGCTCCACTATATGAATCTATTGTTCAAACTATTAAAAAATTTACAAAATAATAATATCCATATAAATTCATTTCTTTTCTTGACACCAAATGAAATGACGAAAACGAGTAAGTAACATTTTAAACAAATTACTTCAGCCTGCAATTTAGCACAGATTATTTCAAAGTTTTTCATATAGTGGGAAAATGGCAGTGACTACATGCAACATTCATTTGTACCAATACATATATAAAATATAAATCCAAAAAAATCTTGGCAAAAAAGAAAAGAAATAAACAAGATGTGTTTTGTGAAACACTTACGCCCCCTTTGTAGCAGTCATGAAGAAACATAAGCGTGAACAGAAATTTATGTGTTTCTGAGAAATTAATACATGTATTTATTTATAAATTCTGGCATCAATTGAAAACTTCAACCATGAAAAGTGATGATTGTGTTTGGATGCAAACACAGATGTAACCCAGAGGACACCCAATGCAGATCACACAAAGTAAATTCACAGTTACTTCGGTATTTTGTTACATTATCAAGAAGTAAAACAACTTTCACACACTCCTTTAATTAATTCATTGTGGTTCTGTCTATCAGTGCTATCAGTACTTTGATTATTCGATTTTTGCATCAGATCAATCCTATCAGTACTTTCTAATCATCTGATTACCTATGAAATAATTTTGAATTATTTTCATAGCAGAAAATAATAAATATTTTAAGTAACATCCCCAATCATTTATCTGTCAAAAGAAATTTAAAAATATTAAGAAACAGAAAACACAATAAGTCATCAAGACTTATTCTCTTAACATCTAAAGGATATACAATATGTTGAAGTTTTAATTGAAGATACTATATCAAATAATATAAAAGACCTTTTTTCAATACATATCTGTAGATATCTAGACACATTTTCTCATTGATGAATTTATTGTTTGTTTCTATATGTCAAAAAAAATAATAATAATATGTATATAAATTCTGGAATCAACTGCAAAAATCAAATTATTATTAATAACCTAAACTTATCATTCAAAATATATTCCTTAGTTAAAATTTTAAATGAAGAAACTCTATAAATAATATAAAATATTTTTTTTCATAACAAATTCATAGATATCCATAAAAATTTTCTAATATAGAGGCTTCATTGTTTCTATATATAAAATAAACTTAATGGGTCTGGAGCTGGCATGTCAGTTAACTGCTAGTAGTCTCTTGTGATTTCATGTTTATGTCCGCATATTTAGTTCTTTCTGTTTGATTTTTCACAATTGACTCAGTCCTGTTGCCAACTGAATTTTACTGTTGTTACGATTGTTTTTTGATTTATCACAGTGGCTATAGGGGAAGGTTTGGGCCCAATAAAACTAGTTTAACCCCGCCGCAGCATGCCAGAATGTTGTAAATTCTGTTTCTGTGCTTTGTATCTATCTAACGTTATTGTTTTTGTGTCTAACGTCATTGTTTTCTGTGTTCTCGTTTTTGCCCTGTCTTTGGACTTCGATTTTTGTGAATTTCACCCCTTTGTTCCTTCGGTATTCTACTGCCGTTGTTTGACTTATCTCCCTTTGGCCAATTACAATCCAAAAGACTGTTCAATGTTAAAGGTAATATGACAAGGTCAATGTCAAGAGTTCAAAAATTCTGTTATCAATAAATGGTCTTTCCACAAGTAATGCACATGTAAAATATGAAAGCTACATCACTTACCATTCAAAGGAGACACCCAATTTTAAGGTTTATTATTTTTTTTCAAAAAGTCCATCACATTTCAAGGTCACAGGGAAAAAAATTATGGCATTGTTTGAAAGGTCTCGCCAAAAGGAATACACATGCAAAATATAAAAAGTCCTATCACTTAATATTCAAAAGATATATCCAATGTTAAAGTGTTTTTGTGGACAAACAGATTAACAAACAAACAGACAGACAGAAAAACAGTCAGACATGCCAAAAATTAAATGCCTCTCGAATCTTCGATTCTATGGGACATAAAGAATAAAACACTTCATGCAGTTAACTAGACTGTCAAACTTGCACTCCATTATAAAACTTTTGGACCATTGATGTTTAACAAAAATACATAACATACATTCTACTCTTGACGACTTCAATGAACGTAACCTTACTATTACTTCAAAACTTTTGCAGCAAGGTTACAGATTTCATAAATTGTTAAATAAATTTAAAAAGTTTTATCGAAGATATGAACATCTGACTTCTAAATATAATGTCACTCGCAAACAGCTTATTTCTAAGGGCATTTCCCATCCTCGATTTCACNGAAAAACTGGGACGTAACTTACATTCTTTACGCAATAGGGGATATCGACAGGATATTCTGCACGTGTCCGTTAAATTAGCTTTGGGATCCAGTGACCTGAAGATTTTACACACATACTGGCCTCTCACTGATACTGCCGATGTCTACTGAAATACATGACGATTCTTTACCAAACCCATTGGAGTTTTGAATTTAATTTTCCTTCCGTAGTGCGACAGTGTTTTACCAGCGGACTAGGCTCCTTGAGCTAGCCGGCAGTTTAGCGGCGAGCACTCTTTGACCCATCTTTCAAAATTACGTTTTGTCCCCCCATTTTTCTTTTCTAGATTGTGGTCATGGAGTTAGTAGTCTACCTGTATGGGTTTTATTCGTATGTTTATTCTACGATAGGGAAACGGGACAGAGAAAGGGGAGGTTTGGGTACCCATAAACCGGTT
>MJUU01058157.1:85712-96958 GCA_002080025.1 Modiolus philippinarum
AAAAACTGCAAAAAGAATGGTTAGGGTCAGAACAAATACAACATTACTGATCTAACAACAGAAAAGTTAGGGTTAAAGCATGGTTAGGGTTAGAGTTAGAATAAAGACGAGACCAGTAGGCAAAACCAAAGTAGAAGCTAAAGTAGAAGGCGAGACCTAGGAAAGTACCTTGGATAGAGGCAGGGTGAGGCCAATGACAACACTATGGACTAGTGAAGTCAAAGCCAAAGGCGAGGCACTCAGGACGAGGCCAATGAAACACTGTAACAAAAGAGTTCAGTCACTGAAGACAATGATTAAGGTGTAGTAAAAATAGATTAGGGTTAGGGTAAAAGCGAGGCCAAAGCTGAGATAGAGACGAGACCTACGGACCAGGCCAAAGGTCAATGACACACTAAGCACCTCGTCAATAACGATTGAAGCGCCCTCTATATTGGCACAAAAATTCCCTCCTGAACTAATTTGCATATTTTAGGGAAAATTAGGGGAAAATGAAAATATTTTACAAAGAATGCACTATGGGGCTCCTCGCCAAAAGTGTTCTAGGGTAACCCCCTATACTACTCCCCTAGATGCTTTGTTTTGGGTCGTTTTAACCTGGATATGGGATGTTGTCTCCTTGACATTTACCCCATTTCCTTTCTTTTTCAAATATACAATAACCAGTGAAAGGATATGTAATAAATGAACATGAGACAGTCTCTACAAATACACCACAAAAACAAGGAATGGAACACTGCTTTTATTGTTTGTTTTCATCTTTAAGATAAGATAACTTTATTTGCAAAAGACAGACATAAACCCATTAGGGTTATAGCAAATACCATTGGCGGATCCAGAGGGGGGTTCCGGGGGTTGGAACCCCCTTTTTTCTGGACAATCATGTATTTTTAATGAATATCCTGATTTTTTTTAAAGAAATACCCCCAAAATTTTTCGCACCTCGCTCCGCTCGGCGAAATTTCCTTTCATTCCAATCGGAACCCCCCTTTTCTATTTGCCTTGATCCGCGCCGAAATACAATGTACAAATCACCCATGAAGCCCTCAAAAATGAACTTTGCAGTTACCACGTAGTAAGTTCAAAGCTGTCCTTAGCATGTCTTAGAGCGGATTTCATTGCTATAGATGTCAAACAACACTACAATCATGTTTTATTTAGCACAGGGACGCAAAATGTTTTTACAATCGTTGTCATTCGTTGCTCGACAAAAAAACTCACAAAATATTAACAACCACAGTCCACACTCAAGTCAATTCCAAGGAAACTTAGCAACATAAAATCATGAGATATAGGCATTAAAAATAGACGGCCAGAGTATAATTTTGAAATTACAAAAAATTAAATTCCGAAATTTGATCATATTAGAAATTCTCTTAAGAATAAGTACACCATAACTGAAATATATAGGTAGCATACAACTCTGGCGCTTTTCCCATACCTCACAGTAAGTTCAAAACAGTCCCTACCACCGGTTTGAGCTGAAATTTTTATGTTTGCCTTTTCATGTTTATGTTGAGCATATAAATCTTGATCTCCACGTCTACAACAGATTATCAGTTTATAGGGGGAAAACAAAAATAACAAATACCTTTTCACATGTAGGGTGGACATCATTAAGTGGATCTACAAATCCACAACAGTCATATTTTGTTTGAACAGCTAGTTGAGATTTGGGATCCGCAGCATTCCATGCTTTTTTGTGCTAAATAACTACGTTGTGAGTCAACTGCATTTACTGCAAGACAAAAACAAGCCATAGAAAACTGGAACAGGAAAATCAGAAATAATATCACCATGTACTGTTGCCATGTTAAGGAAAGTGTCAAACCATAGTAAATGTGTACATGATCACTGGGGCCGAAGTGCGTATCGACATGCCCGATTTAAGTCAATAAAAATATACCACAAAAAAGGTGCACATTGACGCCAATAAGGCACTTAATCGAGTCGCATCTATAGAAATTAAATGTCATTCACGTAAATCAGGAAATTCTCGATACGCACTTTGACCCCAGTACATGATTTAATGTAATTTGCAAAAATAAATTCTTCATAAATCAAAATTTGAAATTCAACCATCTTATTATCTGACACGGTTGGCTCCATACTGTCAATGCTTCATTAATGGTGGATGGTCAATGGATAGATGATAATATATAGGCAAACACATTTTTCAAGGCAAAGAAATTACCCAACATTACCAGAAGCACCTCTTCATACAACAATTTTCACTTAGAATGACTAGGAAGCAGTGTGCTAAATAGTACATTTTGTAGGTTATTTGACCTCCTCTAAAGCAATGCAAAACTGCAGCTTGTAGCATTACCTATATACATACAGATGTTGTGTTTTCATGATGAAGAACGCCAATTAATATATTATTTGTATAAAGAGATTTAGTTTAAGATCTGCAAGTCTTGAGAAATATTTTTGAAAGGCAATTTTATTATGAATTCTGACGGTAAAATGGCCAGACCTACACAACCTTATAAAGTTCTGTTATATATACTACTAATACTAGTGAAAACCTTATTGCTAACACAAAATTTTATACGTAAAACCAATCATGTATGTATATGTTTGTATATTTCGAGTGTTAGATTGCCAAACTGGACAAAACATGAGATCCCGGGCATGAGACAAATTTTCAGGCAAAGCGAAAATTAGCTATGAGTTGTCTCAAAATCTGACCAAAAATTGTAATTTTTTTTCAATAAACCTTAGGGCTTCTGATTTCTAAAAAAAAAATTGTAAACGCTATCTCAAATCAGTCGACAGCTGCGGACTTTTATAGCGATACATGTAATGGTGGTCTTAATAAGGATCCCTTTCCGAAATCCTGTCAATTTTTCTCAACTTTTTGACAAATATTTGACAAAGACTCTGGGCTCAATTTTCACATCTTTCCCGTTTATTACGTGTACTTTTTGCATAACCCGTTTCACGTGCACTTTTTGCACAAATGTTACACATGTATAATTTTAAAAAGATACAAAAAACGTCAGAATTTGATGTTGCGTGATAGCACAAAAGTAGCTTACCACAGTTATTAACATCAAAAACACTCCAGAGGCAATGACTCCGCCCACTAGGACAAGATTGACAACAAATGACACCACATTACCATAGGCCGGTACACCAATAACAATAACAGCTACAATCTGCAAAATAAAGCATTGTCAGATAATTAGCACCAAAAGGCGTAGTGAACAGTAGTAAAATTTCAACATTGTGTGACTTTGTACATGATAAGTCAACAACAGCAACAATGTCTTTTATTTTATGGTGGTATTTTTTCTACTTTCTAAGTTTGAGATTGAGTATGTATGATATCAACCTAAAATGGGCTAAGGTTGTCTGGAATGTTATGTCACCCTGCAATAGGCTAAAAATAGAAATAATAATTCCAGATTTCCATAGTCAAACAAACTATGAAAGAACAGCAGTATTTGATCTTTAAATGTTATTGTTATTTCATAAATTGCTAATTTAAGATGAAATTAATTTTATTAATACAATTTATACTTAAAGGATTACTAAATTCACAATTAACTTCGGTATTTTATTATTAATTTACAAAACAGAAAAAGAAAAGACATAAAAATTTCAATTTTCTCCTTGATTAGTTAGAGATGGTCTGTATGTGTAATCATATAATAAAACAATAATTGACTTTGAAAAGGTTGCTACAGGGATTTATCAACCCTCAAAAAGCAATATTCACCTGGCTTTCAGCTCGGTTAATCAGGTTGATAAATCCCAGTAGCAACCTATATCATGCCAAGCTTTACAGTCCGTTTTAGCATTAAAGAAACATATTATCGATACTTTCATAGGTGATTTGATAAGACAATAGCAGATTGGCGTGAAGGACAATTGCCATAGAAATGATATCTCTAAAATGAATGATAAATTTTCCAACTTGGCCATACAGTTTCCATTACCAGTTGAAAGGAAAGTAATTATCACCGAAAAATTGGAAAACCGAACCTTTTGAATGAGGAAAGCTCGGTATGAAAAAAAAGTCAGTAATTGTATAGTATATCATTGCGCTATCCATTAAATGGGATGTTGAGTGAAATGTTCCAAACAAATATGTGATATTCACTATAGACTGGGTAATTTTAGTTATAGAAATTGAAAAAAATGAAAACAACTTGAAAAACAAAAATTCAGATGTTTTTTTCTAGAAATTGACACGAGACATTTCCGACTTTCCATTTAGATCTTTTTGTTAGTTGTTCTCTATCAAATTTTCACAAAGTTTTGGTTTATGGTCTCCAAATGTTTTGATGTGATCTGCACTGAAGAGACATGGGTTATCGAAATGGACATATACAGACAACTTCGGTATTTTGATATTTATTTCATTGAACAAATCAATCCCAATGTTAGTTATAATTTTTCTAAGAAAAGTAATTTTGCGGAGTTTATCGATGTGTAAACGCGACCGACTCACTCACAAACTGACTTAAGTCCGAAGTCAGTGTACGCAAAGTTTGCGAGTGAAGTCCGCGTTTACACATTCATAAACTCCTCAAAAATTACTTTTAATTCACATCATTCCAATCTCTCGGACTTAATCAATGTTGTCACTTATTTTGACGTCATTATTTACTGCATTATTTTACCTCGAAGAGTATAAATATCTAGAAATAACTTCTTTGTTGTTCACAACGTTGACCAATGAAATTGGATGTTGTAATAACGATTGGAATTGTACAATAATAATAATAGTAATAATGATAAAGAGGCGATTATATTGTTAGTTGCACTTAATTTCTTCATTTGGTGAAGTTGCCTACTGTGGTACAACATTGCATAACGCATATGGAGAAATCGTGTGCATTTTAGCTCATTTGCATATTTTATTGCAGAGTCAAATACGGGTGCCGGAATTCCATCGTATTTGATAGGCAAAATTGTGAAAAATAGCTATTCTGGCTAAAAACTGAGTTGCAGATCAAATACAAGGTTAAACTCTGATAGGACATTTGATATGCAGTCAAATGAATCGTGTCAGATTGACTAAGAAGATAATTTCAAAGTTCCCAAGCCATATGAAAATCCGAAGCGTGAGCCCTTTAACATCCCATTTTAAATATTTTGACAAAATGGCTGAAAACGTCAACTTCCCTAGCTAGCTTCATTGCCAAAGTTTCAGTGCAAAGTCATTACAAAATCAAGATACATGGTAAGACAACAAAACTTTGAGTGCCAAAGAAAATGCTGCTACAAACCTTAATTATGTACTTTGTAAACTCGAAGTTCCCACGGAAGCTAAATATGCCCCAATTTGAAGATGTATCAGTTTATAAAATCAGCGTTTTCTCTAAAAATTCTCGATTTACGTTTTTTTGTGACATTGGAAACGTCATAAGGAAGTGTCAAAGTGCTTTTAAAAAGGAATACAGTAACGGGTAAGACCAAATATCTGTGTTTTTAGCAGTAAAAGCTGTTTGGCGAAGTGACAGTCGGCGTTGATGAGAATGCTGATAAGTTACGTGATTCTTTTGCTAATTTAAATACACTGAATATGCATCTAAAATGATCATCATTTCTCCATATGGTAAAACGGGATACTCTGGTGGACGTGGAAGCCGCCTACCAGAGATGGTGCAACGTTTGTCAGGGCTGCCAAGTTTTGGGAAGCAAAATGCGTGAGATTTCCAAAAATTAATAAAGATCAAAGGGAAAATAAAAAAGATCAAAGGAATTTGCCGAAATTAAAGATGAAAATGCGTGACTCTCACGCCTAATGCGTGAGACTTGGCAGTACTGGTTTGTTGATAACTTTAAACATGGTACACTGGTTGATCACGATGTAAAATACCATGTAGATTACAGATCGTTTGATAATGTTGTACATTGGGCAACAACCTATCAGACATGGTACAACGTTGGATAACATACGTGATACTCTGATTGATTATGAAGTAACATACGGTGGTAAGATCTGTTGCCACGGTGACAATAGCTTTATTTGTTTGTTTACGGTATGTCTCTTAAATATATAACGTAATATAAGGCGTACAGAGGAACATTTAACAATATGCATCAGGCATGTTACTGTGAACATTGCCTTCCCCAATTCCCTAGCCCAAGGATGTATAATGTACATTATAAGATTTAAGATTTAAAAGATTTGAGATTGTTTGTTCCAATTAATGGTCCCACAAGGGGCATACAAATTTCATACAATGATTAGGATTCGTTTCAGGTACACATACATACATACAAAATTAGACAAAGAACACGAGAACATATATATATAACTCCAGAGTTAAACATAAATATATATACAGCAAAAAGAACAATAATATGCATGCAAAAATAAAAGAAACTCCGTAAGCCCGGAAAAGAAGGCATAACGAGAACCGGTTGGAACAGTTGCAAAAACAGATACCGCTAAATTATGACAGAGACATATCTCTGATTACGATATTAAAGGTGGGGGAAAGTTGAAAATCCGAAAGAAGCAACCGAACAGTTAAAAACAACCAGAACCAGCAGACATCACGTAAATGAGAGATCATTTCGACATTCAATATAAACCAATATGAAATCGGCATGTTAGACTTCCTGAAACTAAACAAAATTCACAAAAAGTTACAATAGAATTGGGAATTATCGCTACAGTTCTCGTAAAATTCAACATAAACAAAGATTAAAATAAAGAGAATTAATTCTGATCTCGAAAACTGAACAATGAAACAAATAAATAAAAGAGGAATTTTACACCATGACAATATGAAAGAAGAAAAATTTTCAACAGAATAAACTACGTACTTCTATGTATACTTGCATGACCTCCCTTCTAAACATCTGTTAAATGACAAGGAGAGCTCACTGGTGTCATCACAATCACTAATTACTGGAGGAATTAAATTTGATATTTATATTGAAGGAGACTACATTTATTTAAACTTTGAAAATCTATCAAAATATTTTGAACAGTGAAACATTTATTTTGGAAAAATCATGCATTCTTAAACTGGAAGCAAATTAAGAGCAACTTATACATATACATATTATCAACTTTTGAAATATATGCTATCTCCTTGCCCTGAAATAAAGTATCCTTTAGTTGCGGGTCTTTAGTAAGAAATAATCGATGCTCGCTGCAATAGGCCATATCCGAGTTCTGGTATTTAGATTTACCAGTTGTTTTTTGTCCGCCCTACGTCACAAACATGTCCGCCCCATGTGACCAGTTCAATGACGTTGTAGGCTTTGTGACGTGACGTTTTCTATACTGTGACGTGTTGAAAAGTGGTCAGGTAAATCCTGATACCACAGCTCGGATATAGTCTATTGATCTATCTATAACTAAATTATACTGAGACATACGAACTATAATTCTATTTAAAAAATAAAAAAAATACCGAAGTTGCATTATAAACAGTAAATTTTGTTATGCTGTACACGTGTTTCAAAGAGTAACCTCTCACCAGCAGCATTAGAATCAAATACGAATATTTCTGTATGTAATCCTATCATTCCCCCATCTTAGATCACAATGGAACAGTCTCAATATACCGTATATGCATGACTTTTGTTGTTCCGTGTCGAGACGATTCGCACAGACACTGGACCCACCTGTTACACAACATTAACTACCAGTGATGAACATCAGGACCCCGGGCTCTTCCCCAGCTGATGCAAATAAGTGAAGGGATAAGCTTGAAATAAATTAGTTTAAAAATTTTCTAGACAGTTGAAAAATATGTGTGTGACATTCGATCAGACGTCAATAAAGGGCTACGCCAAGCGCAGCATGATACGACCGCAGCATGTCGATAACTGAACTTTGAACAAGTGTAAGCTAAAATTAATGTGGACACAGTAATTTGCTGGACACAATAAGGACCTTGTCACAGAAATTAACTGGACACAAACTAGTGAAAATAAAAATTAGCTTTTTTAATCCCTTATTACTATGATATTGTAAGAGCTAAGAAATTCTGTTGACTACCATCAAGAGAAATCCATAGAAAAAACTCAGGTTGAAATCCAATGAAAAATAAAGATTTCACATATTTTGAAGTATTGCAATTTGGCCCCTTTGACCCATTATAGCTTGGAAACCAAAGAGCAACGCAAAATATTCTGCCATATCACTGAAAGCTTAAAATGAGAATAATCCAAAGATAAAAATCCCATCAAAATCTAATGAAAAATAAAGACTTCACATATTTCTAATGATTGCAATTTTGACCTCCTAGACCCCTTATAGCTCGGAAACTGTAAGAGCTGCATCAAATCTGTTGACATACTGCTAAAAGCTTACATTGAGAGGAATCCAAAGAAAAAAAAACCCATCAAAATCTGATGTAAAATAAAGATTTTACGTATTTCTAAAAATTGCAATTTTGGCCCTTTTGCGCCGCTAATAGCTCGGAAACGGTGAGCTACGCAAAATATGTCGACATACTACTTACAGCCAACAATGAGAGGAATCTAAAGAAAAAAATCCCATTGAAATTGGATGAAAAATAAAAATTTTAGGTAATCCGCATGTTTTCAATTTTTGCCCCGTTGGGCCCCTCATAGCTTGGAAAAGGAACAAGTTATCAAAAATCTACTGGTGCAGCGCTATTTTATTTTTCATAAGGAATCCACTGCAAAAAACTGCATCAAAATCGGACTAAAAATAAAAAAAAAAATTTCTGAAATTGGCCCTTTGGGCCCCATTTATCTCGTGAACGGTACATTCCACATGAAATCTGTTGGCATACTGCTGATTGGAAATTTCCTCAGGAAGACACTAAAAGAAACCCCATCAAAATCCGATAACTAATAAAGATTCTACAGTCAAATATGTTAAAACATCAAATTTAACCCTTTTTGGCCCCTTTTTCAAAATGGGTGGGGCCACAATGACCAAAACTATGCCAAGCCTTCCTTTTGTGCCAGGGAACATTGTGTTAAAATTTCGTAAGGATTGGTCATCTTAAACTAAAGTTATTGGCCTAAAACAAAAGTGTCTACAGACAACGACGACAACGACAACGACGACGACGACGCCGACGACAGCACCAACCAATATACGACCACAAAAATTTTTGCGGTCGTATAAAAAATACTTGCCTGTCCGAACATGAAATGAAAAGCAAAAACACCGACTATTTTGCCTGACATTCGGTCAAGCATGGCTTATTTGCTGTCCGTCTCCAATTTTGCTTGTCAGATCTGGTAGTTAGGCAATTTTCGGGAAGACTTCAAGGCTTCTCAATCATTCTTAAGAACTCTTTGTGGTTTCTTATTTCTCAGCTCACATAACGGATGTAAAGTTTGCATAGTATTTCTTCCTGGTGAGATATTCAGTTACATTCCATACATCAGTCAACTTTAACATGGAAAATGCATCAGAAACTATTTCATGACTGAATAAATACGTCACATATAAATACCTGTTTGTTAAAGGTCAATAATGAATACTTATATTCAATTTATATTTGAAACTTTAATATATTATCCAGTAATAGTATGTGTTGTCACACAAAATACAATGAATGCCCATGTTTTCTTTTGAGATATAGGCTGAAATTTACTTTTGTTTTTATTCCTATTTTTCAGGTTATACTTATTTGCCTTTCTTATTCGTGTTCCTGTTTTTTTTTCCACAAACACTAAGGCCACACCAAATTAATTAGTTGTTCTTTGAGATTTTGGCCAAAAAATTTGGGGCGAGCGAGCGAAATTTTTTTTTTTTAATTTTAAATTTTTCGCTTCAAATATTCTTGAATTTAAGAGCGAGCGAAATATTTTTTTTTCCTTTCCGGCATTTCAATATTGTTTAAAATGTGTGCATTTGAACCTGCATAACAGCGGATATTCAACCTCTAGACTTAAAAGGTCATTATTGAACTAATAATAATAGTGTCTTATCATTCAGTCCGACAAATTGCCTTGCATAAACTAAGTTTTGTAAATTGCTTGCCTTTAACAACAACTTTTCCACATTCTGACCTTCTGTTGCATGATAGCTATAGCGTTAAACAGTACACTTTTCACATATTGATCACTAACTAGTCTATCAAAGAATTGTGTAAAGCAAGTGTATGTAATTTCATTTAGATGTAGATGGTCACTAGAAACCATTTAAGATGTACTAAAAGTAAGAAAAAGAAAAAAAAAACAGACTGGCAAATTCTAATTTATAATTACATGACTATATGTTGCAGAGTTGGTCAGTATTTGGCAGTGATTATCTTAAACTGGTGCTAGAACATTCATTATTTCCCTTGATAATTTTTATGAAGTCTTAGAAATATTCCACCGTAAATGTTCAAGTCCATGTCCAAATATTATAAGTTTCATAACAAATGAAGGCTTATGTTATAGGACTAATCATTTCACAAACTGTTCTTTATTTACCCAAGTCATAGAAAAAAATGATACGTGCAAAACACGAATTCAATGAATGTTGAAAACAATGGAAATGTCACGCAGTAACCCAGTCGTTATAAGAACTTAAGTACCACTCAAGTGTTTGTGAAAAAGAATTAGACGGGAGAGCTTAAATAATTCCAGTTGGATGCCTCACAACTATTCATAAAAGGCAGTTGGAAGTGTATGAAACCCGGGTATGACTCCTTTCCAAAATCATTTTATTGCGGCCATGTCATCTGAATCAAAATAACTTTTAACTACACTGCTATTTCCCTGTTTTCGAACGCATAATTGACACAGATTCATTCTTATAATTTTGGAATCAAGTTCTTGGAAAACTTTAGTTGATTTCAACGTGCGAGATTTTAATTTTAATTTTTTACCAACCATGGGGTGAGCGAAGCGAACATGGTTGGTACTTGTAAACACTTTTCGACCTGAAGCGGAAGTGGGAGGAGCTAAAGCTGTATACGAGGTTTCGAAACTAAAGTCGAATGTCGCGCCGAAGGCGCGACCACACCCAAACGGATATTAAATGATGAATAAATAGTATTAACAATTTATCATTATGTTTCGTGTCAAAGGCACGACCGTATCAACGAACAGAAAACTGGTCTGAATACTGTATTTTCGAACACGAGATCACACGACACAACACGAGACAACACGAAATCACACGAGACGGGCAGTTTCGTATGTGTAAATTAATGATTATGGAAGTAAATATCGTGCCGAAGGCACAGATAATATGAACAAATTGATACAACTGTCGTGCCATAGGCACAGGCACGACCACTACCAAAACAAGAAAATTGCAGCAGAGCTGCGAGAGGGGGTTAACTTGAGAC
>MJUU01058158.1:17016-29284 GCA_002080025.1 Modiolus philippinarum
AAGTCCATTCCTGCTTACTGACATGGCCCACATCAACCATATTGGTATGCATGATGCATTTTGGGATGACAACAACAATGCATGCTTCGGATGCTGTCTCTGACCTACATTTTACGCATGAGCAACCTGGTTATATAGAATGGTTAAAGTCCATTCCTGCTTACTGACATGGCCCCCATCAACCATATTGGTATCTATTCTAGGATGCATTTTGGGATGACAACAACAGTGCATGCTTCTGATGCTGTCTCTGACCTGCATTTTACGCATGAGCGACTTGGTTAGGTAGAATGGTTAAAGTTCATTCCCGCTTACTGACATGTCCCTTAGCAACCATATCAGTATGTATGATGCAAATTGGGATGACAACAACAATGAATGCTTCGGATGCAGACTGTTAACTACAAGTTATGCATGACTGAATCTGTTAAAAAGAATGATTATAGTCCATTCCTGTTTACTGACATGTGCAACATGTGACAATGCTGCGCAACGAGGTGAGCTTAGCAGGCTGTGGCTGCTTTCTATGTTTCTTGTTCATTTTACAGATAAAACAGGACAATGAAGAGTTTACAATTCTTATCATTCCTGTACTTTATTTTACAGATAGCGGAACACACAATGAAGAGTTTACTATTCTTATCATTCCTGTACCTTATCCAGGGACTTCCATATGGACTCCAGTCTCGATTTTTACCTATTTACTTTAGAACTCATGGCATGTCGCTGACAGATATTAGTATGTTCAAACTGCTTCTTATTCCATGGATGTGTAAAGCATTGTGGGCACCATTTGTCGACCAGTATGGTACAAAGAAATCTTGGTTAACATGGAGTATGGTAGGCTTAATAATAACATGTGGAATCGGATCCTTTACCTCACCAGACCATATCATAGAACTAGCATTCGTCTTGTTCTTGTTTAATCTGATCACATCAACACAAGATATAGCTGTGGATGGAATAGCAATACAAGTATTAACCTCATCAGAACTAGCCTATGGTAACATAGCACAAGTGGTTGGATATAAATTTGGAGCTATATTTGGTGGAGGAGTACTGTCATGGTTGAGTGACTATGTAGAATGGAGTATTTTATTCTTGTGTTTAGCTTTAGTATATATTTTCTCATTGATATTTGTGCAGTTTTTTGTTCATCCACCACAGACAACTGACACATCAAAAACTCTCGAGTCTGATAAAACTTCAGTGAAACAATTTCCAAACTTCATGTCAACTTTGAAAGAAATTTTAGCCACTCCA
The DNA here is from genome assembly GCA_002080025.1 of Modiolus philippinarum. Classification (NCBI taxonomy): domain Eukaryota; kingdom Metazoa; phylum Mollusca; class Bivalvia; order Mytilida; family Modiolidae; genus Modiolus; species Modiolus philippinarum. Next base: position 18,280 of record MJUU01058158.1, read on the forward strand.
GGAACTATATGGATCATGATATTTGTAGTAATCTATAAACTTGGTAAGTTAGATGTAGTTATATGAGTGAAATTGTCTATTTGCAGGGTAATTGATTTGAAAAATATACACTGGCCACCAACTTTAGAAATCCACACTGCAATATCAATAGTGTGATTGCATAGGATCATTCAAAGCAAACAAATTCTTATGTTTTGAGGTTATATTCTTTATCAGAGAGTCATAATTTTACTACATTTTGTATAACCTATAAGCAAATTTTGAAACATAGTGGTCCTTTATTGCTATTTCAACCTAACAAACAGCATTCCTTGATTCTGTAACAAAAAATAACCTACCAATAAAAATATGCAATTCATCTAGCCGTGAAGTTTTCAAGATTGATTAGATAAAGTTTATTTTTATTACTAAATATTGTTTTTTTACTTTTAAATGAAGTAATAAATATAGGACATTGCAGTAGAATTTGCTTTTAATGCGAAACTTGTCATTTTGTTTTGTTTGTATTAAGTAGAAAAATGTATCAGGACACCAAGAAAATGAAGAACTTGACTAATTCAATTCTTATTCAATACATCTTGGCTATTTTAATAATATTTACAGGTGAACAAGGTGCTTTGAATATGGTTCCACTGTTTCTTATAGACCAGAAAATCCCTGCATCCTGGGTAGGATTCTGGACAGGCATGATAGGACAAGGTGTCTCTATATGTGGTTCTGTGTTAGGTGGATGGTCAATATCACATCTTGGGTAAGACAAAACACATCATTTAATAGTTTTTTTCTGAAAGCATATTTGAAGAGGACAAGAAAAATGATTTTTTGGCAATTGATTATTTCAGATTGCCTGAGGCAGTAAATAATTGAGAAAAAACAAAATCTCTTAACAGCCTACAACACTTACCTGGATAACGGCCATAAACCTGCTCACTTCTAATGTTAAGAATTTTTTATTGATGGTTCAGTGTGTTAGGACATTGCCAAGAGGTAATTTTGAGCTAAAAATATTGTTAGCTCATTTTTGAGTTACAAGTATAGATTTTCCATTGACACTGCATTGGAATTTTTTTTCCTATAATAAACCAAAATGAAGGAATACTAAGAATTTCCTAAGTTTTTGTTAGAAGTCTTCTTTGGAGGCATTTAATCAAATTTTAAACTAAAAACTGGCAATCATTGTGCAAAAATTCTAATACATTCTAACAAATAAAATCAGAGAAGTTTGAAAATCTGTTGCAAAAGTCATAAATTTGAAAAGCAACACACCTTAAGGATGATCACACCTCAAGTTAATATCAAGGTTTTGAAATGAGTATCTTTATTTATTAGAACATCGATCAAACATCATTTTAAGCAAAAAATATTGATGGGTCAGTGTGCCCATTTTTGAGATATAAGTGGCTGAAATTTTTGTGTGAAACTGACCTCCTCTAGATTTTTTTTTACTTTGCATTAAGGCAATCAACCTTTGAATTACAATAAAGATATATCAAAAATTTCATCAAATTTTGTCAAAAAGTTTTTTTTCCAAGATGTATATTAACATATTCTAAAAAGAAAAGTGGGGTTAGTGTGCAAATTTTTTTAATGCATCATGATGGATAAAATATGAGAATTCTGAAAGTCAGAGATAGTTTCAAAAACCTGGGGAGTGACCATCCTTGAGATAATTAAAAAGACTCTATGTTATGACAACTACTACTATAATAAATCTGATACACGCTTGCTTAGCATAAGCTTAAATTGATGTCATCAAGTTAGACACACAGTTGCACAGTAAAAGTTAAGAGGATGTCATCAAATAAGATGCACATTTCCATTGCAAAAGCTTAAAAGGGTATCATCAAATTAAATACACACTTGCTGATGAGAAAATCTTCAATGCATTTTTGGTTAAGTCAAGTGTTTAGCAATGTTTGATAGTCATCTGGGAGTGGATAAGGACCTTCCGGACACAACTTTCCAAATGGACCATCCGCGGACCATTGCTATCAAGAATTGTACAAAATTTGACAGCAGTTTAAGATAAGGAAATTTTTTGATGTGTTTTTAATTGGGTCCAATGTTGAATTGCAGTTATCTTGGATGGGACAGGGACATGCCAGGCACATTTTAGTGTGCCTTAAGTTTGGGAGAACAGTTGGTGGTTGTGTCTGTGTTTGCATCCATATTTAGATGTTAACTCTTCAACTATGCAGGGTACTCATCCAAGCAAATTTGGACTGATTTGACCGATATTATCTGCTTTGTTGACTTACATTCAAGTTTTTAAATGAGTACATATATCTGTCCTGGTGCATGGTAGAATGAATTCTACCTTGCATTGGCATAAAATCTTTTATGGCAATTTAAGTCAGCATACAGACAAAACTAGGCTACTATACCAACATTTTCACCTTTACCAGCTTACATTCAAATTGAGATTTGCATTCATATCTCATTTTCAGTGTAAAGAGATGGATCATTGGAAAACATTGTTTTCAAGTTTTGTTCTGAATGGCTAAGTAGTTTCCAATGAGAAATGAAATCTTGTAAGAATCATTATTTTTTATTAAGGATATGAATTGTTAAACTATTCTGTTCTACCAGAAGGAAAGGTAAAGGTGGTGTGACTTTGAACTTTGCTGTAGAATGAGTGAATTTTGAAATACATACTTTAGTCATTAACTTTAACTGTTTAAAGCAAAACATTTTTTTTTCAAACAAAGTTGCCTGTTTGTCTGTACATCTTGTAAGGGCAACTCCTCTTAAACCACTTGAAAATTTTTTTAAGAAAATTATAAATATTGTCTGACACCACAAAGTGGAGATAATTTGACTTTCACTTTTCATGGTTTACTTTTCCAAAAATTACCTTGACACCACCAGAGATATTTTGATAAAACTTTACACAAAAATAGGATACTATATGAAATGAAGAGACAATATGGAGATGTGCAAGAATTAAGAAGTATAATTATTTGAGTACACCTAGTAGGGGAGATAATTTGACTTCATTGATTCCTTCTGCAAAGATTACCTCATAGGGAACCACTTGAGATTTTGATGAAAATTTACACAAAAAAGGACACTGTATGCAGATGTACATGAAGGAATAAAATTATTGTCTGACACCACAAAGGGGAGATACCCGGTAATTTGACCTTACCTTTATTTTAGGAAATCAAGATAAAGAAATATTCTTTTGTGGCTTTACTACAGCTACTTATAGTAGCCTACATGAAAATTATATACACAAGAAGTAAGTACCTACATTGTTGCAACTAAAATGTGAAAAAAATTACATGAAAGAAATATAGACTTTCATATACATGTCGAAAGAAATATAGACTTTTTATAAATTATTTTAGGTACACAACATCTGACACCTTGAAGTTGACATGTTTTCTGAGAGCTGTTCCTTTGTCTTTACAAATATTAGTAGTATGGTCATGGTCTGATGACAATGCTTCATTTCTTAGTAGTAAGTTAATTATTTATAAAATAATTTGAAAGAATATTCGTGGCTTTGTTATCCCCTTGCCTAATGAAAGTTGGGGAGGGGATATAGAGTTTCACACATTGGTCCGTTCAAAGTTAAGACCATATATCTTTTGAATAACAAGTCCTTGATGGACAAGGCTTTGTCCATGGATGCATCTTGAATAGTACTTGATGCTGATATATAGAAAAGGTGGATTTGGCCTACATTGCATTCATTAGTGACTCAGGTTAAAGGTTTTGTAAAAGTCCAGATCTCAGATGCTACAACTTGTAGAGGAATGATATTTTGCATGTAGAAGTGTCTTGTAAAGTTACGAAGCTCCTAATAGATATTAGGTCACTTTCACCTACATTTTATGCATGAATGACTTAGTTTAAGTTTTTGTAAGAGTCCAGATGTGGACACTACTACTGGCAGAGGAATAATATTTTGTATGTAGAGGCATCTTGTTAAATTATGAAGCTCCATTTAAAAATAAGTTCACTTGACCTACATTTCATGCATGAGTGACTTAGGTTAAAGTTTCTGTAAGAGTCCAGATCTGGGATACTACACTAAATAAATTTCATAACAAATATGGCAATACATGTATGATCGCAATGTTGACATGCACAATTACTTGAAATTCACTTGGGTGGATTTTTTACATTTTTTTCTCTATAATTGGACCTAGCCATATCAATATACAATGTATTGGAGCAGCTTGGTTACAAAAACATATAGAGAAAAATAGTAATGGTGCATTACATGATACCCCGCCCATATTCCATCTCGACCTGAGTTTTGTGGTGAACAAGATACATACCAAGTTTGAAGACTGTATGTTATTCCGTTCAAAAGTTATCAGTCGGAAACCTTTGGGGGACGGACGGACAGACGGACGGACACACGGCTGAGGGTATCACATAATACCACACCACTATGTGTGGCGGGGTATAAAAAATGTCGATTAATATAGAATAATGGTAGTTTTAAAATATCACCGTGTGGCGGTGAGTCTGATAGGACGAGCTGTGATACTAGTGATATTTTCTGTCGAGACCTTCAAAACTACCATTATTGTTTTTATCGGCAACATCATAAGAATCATGACTTCATATTTGTGATGTCATTGCCTGATACTTACTTGTATCAGGTCAGTACCAAGATACTGACAACATCAGTTAGTAAGAGAAAAATGAACATTTTGCCGATAAAGTATAATATTACCAGTTAGAAAATATTCAACATTCAATAGCACCTCCATTGTGTACATTATAACCAGTTAGAAAATATTCAACATTCAATAGCACCTCCATTGTGTACATTATTACCAGTTTGAAAATATTCAAAATTCAATAGCACCTCCATTGTGTACATTATTACCAGTTAGAAAATATTCAACATTCAATAGCACCTCCATTGTGTACATTATTACCAGTTTGAAAATATTCAACATTCAATAGCACCTCCATTGTGTACATTATTACCAGTTAGAAACTATTCAACATTCAATAGCACCTCCATTGTGTACATTTGTATTGGGTATAAGGTGTTTACTGATATGATTTATATAATCTAACAAGCAGGGTATTAAGCTGTTTCCATGTACAATAAACCAACAGTATTTTTCTAGCATATTGTTGATAACTAATTTGGATGGAAAAAATTTCACACAATGACCTATTAAACTGAAACCATGTTGTATTTACAGGATCATCTAGGTAATCAGTTTTGATTTCATGTTTGCCAGTGTTTACCTTAAATTTTTACTATGTTTTTCAGTTATATCTGTTCTTGCAATGTCAGCCATGTTATTAATTAGTGGAACCGTTACCACGGCAACATTCACTTTGATGATGCAGTGTTCACAGAAAGCGCCACTAACAGTTCAAGCTACACATTATACTGTCTTAGCAACACTAGAAGTACTTGGCAAACTGACATTCTCAGTTCTGATTGGTCCACTTACAGATATATTAGGATATCAATTTATATTTATAGTTTTTGTATTTTTAACATTGATTGTCCTATTTTTGTTTCAAAAGATTCCAAATGCATTAAGATCAGTTGAAACCATTATCAGCAATAAAAATAGTTGATTTATTGTTTTTGTTTAATTCAAACTGTGTCAGAGGTTGTCTAAAAACATTTAATGTGAAAAAAACTTTAAACGTATTACTCCTGCTGTACTGTAAAAACATGTAGTTGACTTCCATATTTCCAAATTGGTTGACCTAAGTTAGCAAGCAGGAAAAAGTGTCCCAACAGATCTGACATACAAATATACAAAATTTCATGTTTGTATCATTTCTATTAGAGAGAAAAGCTTTACAAAATATTACAGTATAAAACGTGTCCAATCTTGACTAAGCTGGAAAACAGAAAATACAAATCCTTAAAGGTTTGAAAATTTATCCTACAATATGGAACAACCATAGAAGGCTTGAGACAAAATTTCATGATTGTATATACAACTGCAGAGAAATCTTGATGAAAATAAAAGCAGACTGACACCTAGTTTTTGTCAAATGGTCCAACATTTAACCATTTTTCCCTACTGCCTTCCATCTTGATTAGAACCTCATAAGTAACATATATCAAATTTTTTGCAGAGTACCACCTAAGTCTATTATGACCAAGTTTGGTTCAATTTGGCTCAGTAGTTTCAGAGAAGATCTTTGAATGTCTTTTCCCATGCAATCAAATGTTAAAACCACATTCCCCGCTGGCAGCTATCTTGGAAATAGCTGACCTGAAAAAACTACTTTTTTGCAGAGGACCACCTAAGAACTATTGTGGCCAAGGAGAAGATCTCTAGATGTGTTTTCTATAGGGTTCAATGCTAAATCTATGTTTTCAACTAGTGGCCATCTTGGTTGAGGTGCAAACCCAATAAACAATTTTTTTGTGTGGACCATGTAAGGACCAATGTGACCAAGTTTGATTCGATATGGCCAAGCAGTTTTACAGAAGAAAATCTTTGAATGTTTTTTCACCACAGGGTCCAATGCTAAAATTATATTCCCTGCTTGAGGCCATCTTGGATATAGAGATGACATGAAAAACAACTTTTTAGCTCACCTGACCCAAAGGGTCAGTGTGAGCTATTGCCATCACTTGGTGTCCGTCGTCCCCCTGTCCCTCTGTCTGTTAACTTTTCACATTTTTATCAACTCCTCTGAAACCACTGAAGCAAATTCAACTAAACTTTACAGGAATGATGTATGGAAGGTCCTTAACAAAGATTTTTCATTTTGTTCCGATCCAACAAAAAACATGGCCATCAGCACAGAATTTATAACATTGGACCCTATGGGAAAAATGTCATTTTCATCAACTCCTCTGAAATCATTGAAGCAAATTAAACCAAAGTTTACCAGACGGGGAAGTAGTTCACAAAAATTGTCTCCCCTGTAAATTTGTTTACCTGCCATCTCCTCAAATAAACAAGATGTGTGATGACATAGCCACGGTAAAAAAAATCAATTTTCTAATATTTGCCGTGTTTTTAACATCTCACTTACTATGTGTCTTATGCTGCAACAATCTCTGTATTGTACAGATATATGAGAAATATACAAATGTCGTTGATTAATTCATAAAACATTGTTTTAAAACCAACTCTATCTGATGGTCAAAACTGTCTGATAATAAAGAAAAAGATCTAGCCACTCTCAAAGGGCATGGGCGGAAACAAAATTTAGGAGTATTATAAAATATATAATTATGCATCGTATAAACCATGTGAAATTGATTTCTGCATATGGCCTTTTTCAGGATCCACTTTTTGTCTCGCCCGCGACGAAAAGTCGCGGAGGCGAGACTTAGGGATAGCGTTTCCGGCGGCGGCGGCGGCGGCGGCGGCGTCAACAATTTGTAAACTATTGCGAATTAACAAGCTTATGTTAGTTGTAGGTCCATAGTTTTTTATGTTCNCGAGTGATTTGTACTCACTGTGAAATAACTATATTGGGCAATTAAAGGGGCATGTGTTACTTTAAGTATTTTCACTTCGTTAAATTTCAAGATTTTCGGACACGTGTTAATTAGTATTTGAGGTGTAAAATAAAGGTGGTTACTATTTGGTATTCTTTTAGAGAGAAATGTTGACAGTTTCCTATTTATACAAAGTTGATTCCTGAAAGAAACCTCAGAAAGAATGTAAAGGAGATAAAAATTTGATCGTGTTTGAACTTTTATTCTGGAGAAACACAACAAAGGGCAGACATAAAAATTTGCACATGAAATAACAGGGATACTGGCAATCCATATGCAAAATTTGGTCAAAATCTAAAGATGGCCTTTTTGGGGATCTTTTATGCCGATTTTTGCATCGTATATGCGTCAATACGTTCACCTGCGGTAATCTACGTTGTTTTCATATGAATTCAAAATAAAGGAATGAAAAATATTAGTATTTTTTTTCATTGGAAATAACTTTTATAATGATGCATCTATGGTAAACAATCCAAAAAGTAACATTTCTACCTCATTTAAACGAGAGCTCAATTTCTATTGTTCTTTTTCAACCACTTCCCCGCCTGTTACAGGAATCATGTATGGAAGGTCCTTTACAAACATTGCTCATTTTGTTCTGATCCCACAAAAACATGGCTGCAAGCAAAGAACTTATAACATTGGACCCTATGTGAAAAACATCATTTTCATCAACTCCTCTGAAATCATTGAAGCAAACCAAACCGAACTTTACAGGAATGATGTATGGAAGGTCCTTTACAAAGATTGCCCATTTTGCTTAGATCCAACATAAAACATGACCGCCAGTGCAGAACTTATATTTAACAATGGATCCTATGGGAAAACATAATTTTCATCAACTGAAGCAAATTCAACCAAACTTTACAGGAATGATGTATTTAAGGTCCTTTACAAGGATGTTCATTCCCTTCAGATCCCACAAAAAACATGGCCGCCAACACGGAACTTATATTTAACAATGGACCATATGGGAAAAATGTCATTTTCATCAACTACTCTGAAACCACAAAAGCACATTCAACTAAACTATACAGGAATGATGTATGGAAGTTCCTTAACACAGATTGCTTATATGTTCCAATCCGAGAAAAACATTACTTCTATTTACATTTAACATTGGACCCTATGGGAAAAAGTCATTTTCATCAACTCCACTTAAACGGGGGTCTCATTGGGGGGGTTCTGATCCCGGATCCCGCTTAACATTTTGTTAAATTCCCGTTTCCCGCTTACCATTTTTGTGTATTTCTAGATCACACTTATTCACTACTTAGAAAATTGAGCAACATGTGTACAGTGATACGTTTTTTCGGATAAAATGTTATTTTGATTGTGTAAGCCAAGTAAGCAGTTCACGCTAAGAAGAGAAGGCTTTTGAATGTATCTGCATTTGAAATTAATGTTAAACTTAATACCTAGCTGTTGATCATTTTGGACAAAACTTACACGATGAACATAATTAGAAAGCCGATTCTGAAGCCATCAAACCTATTAGCATACAAAGTTTCAGTGCCTGAATTTTTACAATTTTAGACTTCTTTTTATTTTGAGTGAATCAAGTGTTTACACCTTGCATACTGATATACCCGAATTCACAGTCCGATCCGCCATTTTGAATAATGATGAGTTCAAAGGTCACGCGGAGTAAAAATAGTGAAGTCGCAATATGGCGCCATCCATTAAATCTTGTTGTCCGTAGCATATTNTACAAAACCATCTGGAAGCCATGTTGTCAACCACGCCGGATGCAGTTTACTCCGCATGACCTTTGACACTGCATACGATAACTAATATTCAAAATGGCGGCGTCGGACTGTGAATAGGTGTATTGAACCTTGCAGACACAATAAGGCCTCCAAGGTTCTTGAAATTTTAAAGCCAGTCAAGGGCACCGTGATCTATCCTAACAAGGAACGGCACTTTATCTAAAATTGCAGACGCTATTGCAAGTAATTCACGACGAGTTTTGTCATAATACATCGGCAAACGAATACCGAAGCAAGAACCAGAAAAGGGGGAATTCTAAAATTATAAATCCAAAATCAGGGAAATTCACGGTCAACACGAATTGAAACAGTAGGACAAAGACGAAACAAAACAAACAAAAAATGAACAAGAACGCTATAAAACTAAAGCACTAGCAGTGTGAACCCCTATAAAGACTGAGGTGTCATCAGGTGCTCCAGAAAGGTAAGCATGATCTGCTCCACGCATGGCATCCGTCACACAGCCAGTTAAAATATGATGTTGAAATATCTGTTGGGTGGCTGTTTGGTTATTGCCATTTTCTAATCCGTAGATAAAACCAATCCAAATCCAGGGTGCATGTTACTTCTCTAACCCCCAAACAGCACCAACCGAAGTTTCGAAAACTTGAGCTCACACAAGACACTTTTTAACTTTGCCACCTGACACTCTCGTGACATTAAATATTTTCACCCTATTCTGTCAACTTATGAAGGAGTCTGGCTATTTCTGAAAAGCCTTTCACATACATGCGGTAGTGCGAGCAGGTTCCAAAAATACTTCTCACATCTTCATGGATTTGAGTACTTGCCATCCAATATTCCGTCGATTTATATATCTTACAGTCATTTTCTAAAACTAGGCAATTTGTTAAATGACTGAAAATTTTAGGTATTTTACAAAATGCCTATGAATTTTAGGCAATCTATAAAATGACTAAAATTTTTAGGCATTTAATACAATGCCTAGAAACAACTACAGGAATTTAACAAAATGCCTGAAACAGAAAAAAATAATAATTTACAAGAAAATGAACTCCCTTGAGACAAACTGAACCAAAGCTACTGCATAAATTTCATCCTGATTCATTGGGAAATGAATTTGCTACAGCGCTTACAAGGATATTTTGTCGATTTTCAAAGTTAAAAAGGGGCATAGCTCCTACAAACATATTCCAAAAGGACTCATTTTCGAAAAACCAATGAGATATTCTTAAACTAAATCTACTACATAAATCTCGTCCAAATGCATTGAGAATTAATTTTGCTAGATCGCTTACAAGGATATCTTGTAGATTTTCAAGGTTAACAAGGGTCATAACTCCTGCAAAAATATTTGATCAAATCTCACCACAAAACTCGCTTGAGGCATTTTTAAACTAAAGCTACTGAATGGATATTACCAAAATCCGATGGGAAATAAACTTGCTATATAACGCTTAGTAGGAGGACACACGGATGGAGAAACGGACGGATTGATGCCCAGCATTACCATATCCCCGCATCGCGTTGCAGCGGGGATAATAAAATCTTAGCTTAGCTAGTTATAGGCCACATCATTATACCCCCCGCAAACAAAGTTTGGGGGGGTATATAGGAATCACCCTGTCTGTCTGTCTGTCCGTCCGTATGTCCGTCCGTCTGTCCGTCCGTCTGTCCACACTTCTCGTAAGCGCAACTCCTCTTAAACCACTTGAAGGATTTTGATGAAACTTTACACAAAGGAAGGACACTATATGGAGATGTGCATGAAGGAATATAATTATTGTCCGAAACCAGGAAGGGGAGATAATTC